>ML800780.1:221451-236192 GCA_009831015.1 Picea engelmannii
TTAACAAATTTAACACATGGTTATATACAAGAATACATCCATGAACATGATAAACCAAGAGAAAAACAACGGAACAAATGAAAGACATACACAGAAATAGTGCAGGTGACATGAACTGTGAGTAACACTTGGCGAAGTCCTTTTTATTATGAAACAATTACAATATGAGCAGTACTATCTTTGTTTACAACTGGGTAGTGTCACATGACTCACCTCACCTCACCAATACACTCATACACATACTTGTCAGACCAAGAATCTATGTCGAAATAGTCTCTGCTACCTCCTGTGGTGCACCTCATACGTGCCTTCAACCACAAACTTGGTGTCCGTTCATTTCTACAGACTTCACACATTTCAGTTTTTCCTCACACATGCCTCGCATTGGCGTGTTCACATGCCCAAGGAACCAACTTTCCCAACTTGTGTGCCAGAGCAACCCCAATTTCCATATCCTTTAGTTCCTTCCATCTAGTCAAAGACCTTACATCCTCCCCCACCTCATGTTTTTGACATCCCCGACAACATCCAAAAAATCTATGATCTCCAAGTCTCTACACGAACTCCTGCCTCCGTTGCAACTAAGTTTGCTAGAAACCCCAAGTTTCATGCCAATTGGAAACCCCAAATTATTTCAAAGTCGAAACACCAAGTTCCCACAAACCAACCAAATTGTACTGCACCCAACTTTGCATGATCTGCTTCCTGAGTCAATATGGTCGCTTCACCCAACTCCAAGGATGAAATTCACCCAAATCTGTTCCACTATATCGATGTGATGTTCTTTCCTTGCTAATGTTAGGTTTTGTTGTTTTTGTTGCTACCTACTACAACTGAGTGCTTCCCACTTCACTTCAAAATTTTACCTAAGTGTTGAACTCTTGTGATCTTGTTGTCGTGCCCATACATCAACCAACTCTACCATGTCTCCATGCATTTTTGACCCCCACGTCTCGAAATGGTTGGGTAGCTCTTCCACCCAACGGGCCCAATCCATGAGCATGCACATCCCAATGCTTGAAATTAGTCTTTTCTTCTTCATCTTCACCACTTGGTCCAACTCCAAATACTAAGGAAAGTGTCCACCTTTTCCTGGCTACCCTTTCCATAATTTGACCTTTTTCAAGGAGATCATCTCCAATGTCTAAGTGCTACACTTTGAACCTACTAGCGCATCTGTACTCTTGAACCCCTTGTCATGTTACTCTTATCTCTCAATCCATGAACTAGTTTAATGTTCAATCCAATAGTCACGCTCCTTGAGACTGCACACCCTCATTCCCAAAATGGTCACTTCCTTTCGCAATTTGGTCCATCTGAACAACCCTCAAACTAAGACAAGGTCACCCCTCACCTTGTTTCACTATGAAGTTACCCCAAAACAAGTCATTTTCACCAACTTCACTCCATTATCCACCTCATAGCACAGTTATCCAATCTGCACCAAGAAATGCACATCCAAACTACCTTTTCCCCACTACTTCATCACTCATCCATGTTGTTGCGTCTACCTCTCTATTCCTTGGAATGGTTAGGCTTCACCCTCAACCATGTTGCCTAAAGCAAGAGAAAGGCTCACTCCTAAGTAATCTCTTCATGTTGTAATCTACCTGTCCACGCAATCCTCTAAATGAAGGAAAATCCTCAATTCATCTCTTTTCTTAAGGTCACCTCTCTTGATACGAAAATACTAAATGAGTTATGATACAAACTTGATCTGAAATACAACAAAACTCTAATACTAATTCAGCCTGAAAATCCTTAGATGTCATATATTTCATAAATACACATAAACATTCGACCAGATTCAAGAAATTGAAGATTGACTTGACTATTTGTAAAATATCATGTGAATGTATTACTTATCCATAAACTTCATTAATTGATAAATATAACTTGCAGAAATAATAATTGCCAAAATAGAGAGAAATAAACCTCTCTTATTGATGCTAAATTGTTAAATTAAAATCAAAGGGATTACAATTCCAAATTTGAAGCCACTCTTCAATTTTGTTACGCAATCCCAGAAATAGAGGTCATTATTGAATTCCTCACAAAGTTATAAGAAATATGAGTATAAACGCAACTATACTCTGAACAGGTGCCGAAAAATCCCTTTTTGCATGCATAACGAGACTATGTTTATCGTACATGAAAAACTGAGATAGTACTTTCATAAAAAATGCTTTTACACAAATATTACATCACCATCAAATTCCTCTCAAAATTTTGAGAAAAATTATTATAAACACCCTATACCTTTCTCCAAGAACTCAATGGCATGAAAAACAAGGAAACTCAACACTAAAAACACTTCTTGCATGCAAATTGTGACAAAATATGTACTTAGCAAAAAATCCCATGGATCATGCTCCAATATAGCATGAAAATCCATGTCTTTCATTGGTCTAGAGCTACATTTAAATAGGCTAAAATTAGTCTAAACCACAAACCAAAATCTTAGGTAAAATTGGTTTAAATATAAATATAATATTTATTGTTTGTTATAAAAAATAATTATCATGGAATGTTGGTTAGGTGGATAAGGTTAAGACTAAGGAATATTCCATATTCCATGGGAGGTCGAGGGTCCTATTCCCTTCAAACCCCAAACAAATTTTATTCTCCCTTAACCAAATTTGGCCAATCAGAGAGTGCCATGTGGCATTCTCTGATTGGTCTAGTTGTATGCCTGCGTCAACACTCTACCATGTCACTTCCCAGTCACATGCCACATCATCGTACGAATGACACGTGGCACATTTTTATTGTTCCACATGGACCTTTGAAAATGACAAAAATGAGTGACACATGGCAGCCTCTCATGATTAATGTCATCCTTCTGACGTCATCATGAAATTATCCTCAAAGTTGTATGACTTGTACGGACATTCCATGTGGCATCCTTACTTTGACTTTTGACATGTTTGAACATAATTTTGATTGGCCATAACTTCCTCGTACTAACTTTGTTTGAGGTCATTTTTGAGCCTTTGGAAAGCTATCGTCAAGATCTACGCAATGAAGTAGGTTTAAAGAGAATTTTAGAATATCAATTTTTTATCATTTTAGATCCTCTTGGATCTCTTTGAGCCTTCCAAATCATCCTGAATCATACCTCCCTACTCAAGAACTTTTGGACCTCCAAAAGTACTATGGATCATTTAGAATTGAAGTGAGAATGTTTTCGCCTCACTTATCTAGTATCATCCATCCTTCCTTCTTGGATAAAGAACACCTAACTCATCACAATGATAATGAAGATTGAAAAAACAATGTTGACCAAGTTAACCATTCCCTTAAATTCACAAAATCTTCCATTCATTGTTGTACTAACCAGCCATACTCCACTGACTAGTAATAAACTGAATAACAAAATGGAATATACATATGTGAAAGAGAATGAACCATCAACATATTTTCCCTTGTTAACAGGAACAACATCAACCAAAGGACCTGTTTTACTTTCAACCGTAGGTCGTATATCTGGATCGTAGATACTAGCATCAAATAGCATGTTCCCTGTAGTGACAACTGTCAAATTTGTCTGCATCCAATGAGCTCTCACAATGAACTCAATCTCATCCTTGAAAATATGATACTTGTTATGTTTCCTATAGATAATGGCCTTCCTGTCATCTAACCACATCTACCTCCACCTCATCAACGAAACTGGATGCGATCGCCAACTGTAACTTGCATTGCTTAGTTACTTATACCTTGGCATTATCAAAACCCAACCCAAAGGATACGGTCTCAGATGAGGCATAGTTTCCAATCCCAAATTCTGAACAACTTGCTCTAAAATAAGATTTACTTGTAATCCACTATCAACAAGTGTATCAATCTTAGTGTGCTTTGAGATAACTCGTAACTGAAACAAGTCATTTATTTTCCTTCCATCGGGGATTTCTTTAGCCTTTGAAGAGGAAGTATGTGAACTGAAACTTGCTCTCATGACACATCCTCAACAACATGCTTTCCTTTATTGGATTCAAGATGAGTAACTTGTACTGATACTATGCCAATATTGGTAGGATTAAACATCAATATAGTATGGAAAAGATATGAGTGCATACCACTAATATACTTTAGAAGTGTTTCAGGAGTATGTAATGGAATTCCCAAAGATAATTCCTTCCTCTTAAATTCATGTGTATAAGCTTGAACTTTTTTTCCTTTTCCTTGTCGTAAATGTTGCCAAGAAACAATCGATGTTTTCATATAAGCTAATGGATAAAATTGTTTTCTTATTGCAACAATAAATTCAATCCAGGAAAATTTTATTTTACCATGTTGAATAATATCGACTTGTGTCTGACTCTCGCACCATATCAAAGTTGTGTCACTCAGGATAAGGGTATCCAATTGTATCTTTGAAGTGTCATGTATGATGTTTTGTACCCTGCAATACTCTTCAATCGGTTTGACCCAATTATCCAATTTATCTGCATTCAACTCTCCATCATAAACATGCATATCAAACTTTACATCTAGCTGCAATAAAGGAAAATCATGAGAATGAGAATACTTCTTAGAATGCTTCTTCCTCTTATGAGAAGAATTTTCACTTCCATCAGAAGAAGATGATGATGATGATGATGGGAATGAAAGATACCTTGGATCTTATTCACCTTCTCCTTCTCCTTCAAATTTTACCATTGTTTCAACTAGACCACCTTAATTTTGATGAGGAGTTGATATCCTTATTTCTATTTCTTCCCACGATTATTTAACCATGGATGACATCTCAAGGAACATTTTTGAAGATCAAATTGACTATTTGAAAAATATCATGTGAATGTCTTACTTATCTATAAACTTCCTTAACTGATAAATATAACTTGCAAAAATAATGAGCATTGAGTGCCAAAATAGAGAGAAATAGATTCCTCTTATTAATGCTCAATTGCCAAATTACAAGAAAACGGATTACAATGAAATATTTGAAGTCACTCTTCAGTTTGTTTATTCAATGCCCAAAACATAGGTCATTATTGAATTCCTCAAAAAATTCTGAGAAAAATGAGTATAAACTCGACTATGTTCTGCACATGTGTTGAAAAGGCCCTTTTTGTACGCATAACAAGACTATGGGTTTCATACATGACACACTGAGATAAGACTTCCATAAGAAACACTTTTACACATAAATAACATCACCATCGGATTCCTCTCGAAATTCTAATAAAAATGAGTATAAACACCCAATATCTTTCTCCAAGAACTCAATGGCATGCAAAACGAGGCAAATTAACACTAAAAACACCTCTTACATGCAAATCGAGACAAAATATGTACTTGGAATAAAATATCATGCATCCTGATCCAATTTGGCACAAAACCTCATCTCTTTCTTTGGTTCAGAGCTAGGTTTATATAGGATAAAATCGGCGTAAACCACCAACCGAATTTTTGGGTAAAATTGGTTTAAATATAAATGTAATATTTATTGTTTGTTATAACAAAAAATTAGTGTGGGATGTTGATTAGGAGGATAAGGTTAAGACTAAGGAATATTTTGGATTCCAAGGGAGTTTGAGCATTCAATTCCCTTCAACCCCCATTTTTTTATTTATTCTCCCTTAGTTAAATTTAGCCAATCGGAGAGTGCCACGAGGTCGAGGGTTCTATTCCCTTCGACGCCCAAATTGTTTTTATTCTCCCTTAGCCAAAATTATCCAATTGGAGAGTGCAACGTGACACTCTTTGATTGGTCCACTTGTATTCTTGCATCAACAACCTATCATGTCACTACCTAGTCACCTACTACGTCATCATCTAGTCACCTACCACATGTACCTGCCACGTCATCCATACGGATAACACGTGGAACATTTTATTGGTCCACATGGACCCATGGATATTGAAAAAAATGAGTGACAAATGGAATCCTCTCATGTTTCCATGTCATCCTACTGACGTCAACATGATGCCATCCTGACCATTGTACGACCTGTACGGACATGCCACATGGCATCCCTACTTTGACTTTTGACGAGTTCAACCATAACTTTGACAGACCATTAATTATTCATACAAACTCTGTTTGAGGTGATTTTTGTGTCATGGGAAACCTATTTCCGCGCTCCCTGCAATGAAGTAGTTTTCAAGAGCATTTGAGAATATCAAGTTTTGAGCATTTTAGATCCTCCTAGACCTCTTTCATCATTTTGGATCCTCCTGGATCATCTCTACAACTCAACATTTGTGATGAGTGTGGCCAACATGCCCTCACTCCTCAATCATCCCAACAAACTATCCAAAGTGCTCGAAGTAGAATGAGTCACCTTAAAGAACTTTCATGCTTTATATAGGTTTGAACCAATACTTTTCCAACCCCAACCAATGAACCATGTCGGATATCTAAGTCATCGTACAATCATTGGCAAGTCACCAAGGTGTGATCTACCTCATCTAATGTCCCATACCAAAGGAGAACGAAAACCACCTAAGTCACTTGGTCTACATTCTACCCATGCAAGTTGACTGCCAACAATTCTTTGTCGACTTCCTTACTGACTCTATCCATCTCCTAGAACAAAATTTCATTCCACCTATTGCAATCATCCAAATTCTGGCACTATCATCGTGACTGTCAAGTTTTCACATGAAAAAATGAATCTAGGTAAGGCACCAAGCATGAAGGTGCCTCGCCCATCCTCTTCAAAATTGACATGTATAGTCTTCACTTCCTACTTCATCGCAATGACCTATCTAATGCACCTTATCAAATATTTAGGCAGCTTACTCAAGCCACCTCCACAATTGCATCCAAATATTTCTAAGTCTGCCACAAGACACATCCAATCAAGTTGTCACAAGCTCTCTACACACTCACCCAACCAAGACGTCCCCAATTGCTACAAGATTTCTTTGAATCTGCACACTTAAGTCACCCTCAAGTTTGTCATTTTTCACTGTGGAAACGGAACACACTTGAACCACCAAGTCATTCAACTTCCCTTCAAACAATTCACCGCAACACTTGGGAAATGTAAGAACTTGAAACCAACCATACCTTTCCAATGACATCCTTCATTTCAACCATGTTCTAAGTCTATTGTGTTGGAACTCTGCTTGCCCACGAAACCAAATCTCTGCATGAACTTCCCTCAATCACCATTCGTAACTAAACAAATCTACAAAACCTTTGCTACGATACAAGGATGAGTTCATCCATCCACTTCATAGTCAACGAACTCTTTTCCAAGTCTCTCCATGGTGTGCACAACATCTCCGACATTAATTTTCGTTGCAAATAAAATCAACCGAGTATGTGTCCAAAATGTCTCTGTGATCAAGTCTGCGACTGGTTTTGTGATCAACTACCCTGTCTAAGTGCTTCATCTCACCACAAACTATGCTCTTGTTCTACATATGGTGTGTGCCCAGACCAACCTTCCATCAAACTTGTCAACTGAAACATTGTTGTAATTATGATGCAAAGCTTGTGATGAACCAGTTTGCTCCATTGAACGGTTCACCAAGTTTGCAAACGTTCCCACTAAATTGCCTTTGCAATAGACTCTCTCATCAACAAGTGTGTCCCACCACAACTGATCTGACTACAAAAGTGGTGAAGAGCTCAATCTACTCTGATACCATCTGTCATGTCCCCACAGTGTGCTTAACCGAATCTTGAGATCGTGCACCTCTTGAGGGAGTGAAACACAACGAGGTTTCTCACTTGGTTGATTGACAACACCAAGGATACTTCGTCTAGACTAGACCTCTTCACCTAGATCATACCCATACTTTGTTGTAGGCTTCCAATGAGTCACACTCCTACTCTAGTGCAACTCTTGTATACTTAGACATTTTTTAACAACTTTAACACTTATTCATATATAAGCATACATCCATGAACATGAGAAACCAAGATAATAACAACAGAAAAAATGAAAGACATACACAGAAATAGTGTGGGTGGCACGAACCATGCCTAACACTTGGCTAAGTATTTTTTATTGTAAAACAATTACAATATGAGCACTACCAACTTGATTTACGATTTTTCATAATCACACAACTCATCTCACCTCACCTCACCTCACCAAGAGACTCTTGCACAAATTATTCACAACAAGACTCTCTATCACAACCATCTTCGCAACCTCCTGTGAAGCACCTTAGATGTTCCCTCCATCGCAAAATTTGTCTCTTCGTTTTTGTAGACTTCAAAGATTTCAGTTCTTCCTCACATATGCCTCCCATAGACTTGCATTTCCAGACTTCCCAAAAATCATCCGAAAAGAAGCTCTCCCAACTCTATCCACCGAATCCACCTCAATAAAGTACGAGTCCTCCTAAGTGGAGCGACTTGGTTCCTTGAGGGAGCTCTCCCCTCTTCGTCTAATCATGCCTAAGAATTATAGAGCTCCTCTTGCCCTCCTTGTCTTCAAATCTCTTGGTCACTTCATACTTGGGCAATCCCCTTGGTGCGTTCACATGCCTAATGCACCCAATTTCCCAACTTGGGTGTTAGAGAAACCCCAGGTTTTGTCTCCTTGAGGATTTGGGCGAGGGTCTCTGCACCTATCTAGCCAAAGACCTTACAAATTCCTTATTGGGATGGAATTTCACGGGTAAATTGCCCGAGAAATTTCCAATCAAATACGGCTAAAATTTCCTCGTGACCATGAACATTCTTCCTTATAATTCTCAAAAGAAGCACTAGAGTTATCAAAACCATCAAATTTGACAGAATGTTTAATTTTGAACTTCCATCCTTGCTTATGAGTGTATTATTTCCTATTTTTAAAAATTTTATAAATTTTAGTATCTCTATTTATATATTAAATTTTTTTAGTTTACTAGTGATTAGTCATCATTGAGTTATTTTCTTTTAATAATGAGTTGAACATCTAGAGTGCACAAAATGTTTGTTCACTACATGCAGGAGTGTGCTGGGTGTGTGAACACCAAATATGGTAGTGTGCATATTGTGTGTTGCTAAGTATCCATCTATTTTGGACACATATGGTACATATTACTTGGAGAAATTATATTTTTGAACACATGTGAGGCATACATAAAATATATTAATATATAAATATTTAATGAAATTCTAAAAAAATATAAACTTGATTTCCAAAATTTTAAATACATAATTTTTTAAAAGAATTTTTTTTTCTTTATAATATATATCATAATACGTTATTTTTTAACAACTTTTGATTGTCTCAAGCATTTTAAAAAATATTATATTTAATTTTAAAAATTTGTATCTTTAATAAAAGTGTGAATGTTAAATATCTTTTAAATTGAACTAATTTCATTAATTTTGATATCATAATTGGTTAATTTTATTAATTAATTATATGTATAAAAATATTGTAAAAAAATTGTAAATATAATTATGTATATAAATTTTTAACTATATTTAAATTCTAAAATATTAAATAAAGATACATATTATAAAAAATAATATATTCTTATTATAAAAACTAATTTTATATTATGATACAACACTTTTATAAATAAAAATTATATACCTTAATTTTAATTTTTTATTATATTAATATTAAAAACGATTAAATCGATTTTCTAAATTGTAAGATTTAATTTTTTCAAAATTCCTCCACTCACTTATATTATATTTATATGTGTGTGTGAATGTCTCAGAAACTATATCTATAGTCTATAAGTAAATGATGGTACTTTTCATCATAAATGTTGAAAGTTTAATGTCAAACCCAAGGTTCTTTCACACACATATATATATCTAAACATCAAATTCAAAATTTTATATCTTCCTTTCCTTCAAAAGTATTAACTTCCACAAAAGTATTATAAAATGAAGTAGATGCTAGAATCCCAATTTCTTATTAGTCCCTACCAAGGGACTATAGAAATGAGTTTTTTATTGATTTGACATTAATTTGTCTTTTATTACATCGAAGATGTTTTTAAGGGGAGGTTCTCTGGGAGGCCTTCGTCGTCTCTCCACAGCGTATAAAAAAATGTCACGGGTTAATCAACAAACACGATCCCTCTCTTTCCATGTGTTTTCTCTTTTACCGACTCGCTTCCCTCCAACATGGGATGCCAAGGATTGTTCTCACACAGATGCATGGCCCAACCTCACACATTCTTTTCAAATTTCACTATGTCCAAGATATATACTTCATAACGAAGTTTATGAATCTAGGATCAAAGCTAGATGTATTTCAAGAAGATGGAAATATCAGGTGAGCCGCTCAGGACTGTTCTCATGAAGATACATGGTGCAAACTCACAAGTTCTTTCAATATTTCACTCTGTGCAAGATATATATTGCATAATGAATATATATATATATATATAAACCAACCAAGGCAAGATGATAAGAACATAATGGTTCTAATATAATATATACCTAGAAAATGGAGAAAAAGTCTCATCATAGTCGACCCTCTCTTTTTAAGAAAATCCTCTCACCCTCTTTATATATATATATATATTAAAGTTAGAGACCACAATTTTTTACTTTGTTAATTAGAGTTGTATCATGTTGTCTATGCATCCAAACTTATCTTCTATGATTTCTCCAAGAACATTCATATATGGTATCATTTCCTGGGAGAGAGAGAGACCAATCATCTTGGATTACATTCCTTTTGATTTATAAATCGTTTATATTTTGACAAATCCCTTAGTAAAGTGGAAGTTTGGGATGCCAAGATAGAAGATTGGTTTGGTGGATAACACATTGACAACAAAGAGGGAGTGTTAGTTTTGTGTTTCCTAGATCATATTCTTCATTATGTCGCATCCGCATAGTGTGCCTACATGAATCTTGCGATCATGAACCTATTGAGGGAATGGAAAACCACAAAGTTTAACACTTTCTTTCTTGGTAACACCAAGGATACTTTGTTTGGACTACACCTCTTCACCTAGAGCATATCCATACTCCATTCTAGGCTATCGACAAGTGAAACTCCTACTCTAGTGCAACTCTTGTATACTTAGACACCCGTTAACAACTTTAACACTTGGTCATATACAATAATACATCCATGAACATGATAAACCAAGTGAAAAACAACGGAACAAATGAAAGACATACACAAAAATAGTGCAGGCGACATGAATTGTGAGTAACATCTAGCGAAGTCTTTTTTATTATGAAACAATTACAATATGAGCAGTACTAGCTTTGTTTACAACTACGTGGAGTCACATGACTCACCTCACCTCACCAATAAACTCATACACATACTTGTTAGACCAAGAATCTATGTCGCAATAGTCTTTGCTACCTCCTGCAGTGCACCTCATACATGCCTTCAACCACAAACTTGGTGTCCTTTCATTTTTGTAGACTTCACAGATTTCAGTTTTTCCTCACACATGCCTCCCATTGGCGTGTTCACATGCCCAAGGAACCAACTTTCCCAACTTGGGTGCCAGAGCAACCCCAATTTCCATATCCTTGAGTTCCTTCAATCTAGTCAAAGAACTTACATCCTCCCCCACCTCATGTTTTTGACATCCCCGACAACATCCAAAAAATCTATGATCTCCAAGTCTCTACCCGAACTCCTCCCTCCATTGCAACTATGTTTGTTGGAAGCCCCAAATTATTTCAAAGTCAAAACCCCAAGTTCCCACAAACCAACCAAATTGTACTACACCCAACTTTGCATGATCTACTTCCTGAGTCAATATGGTCGCTTCACCCAACTCCAAGGATGAAATTCACCCAAATCTGTTGCACTATATCGATGCTATGTTTTTTCCTTTCTAATGTTAGGTTTTGTTGTTTTTGTTGCTACCTACTACAACTAATTGCTTCCCACATCACTTCAAAATTTCACCTAAGTGTTGAACTCTTGTGATCTTGTTGTTGTGCCCATACATCAACCAACTCTACCATGTCTCCATGCATTTTTGACCCCCACGTCTCGAAATGGTTGGGTATCTCTTCCACCCATCGGGCCCAATCCATGAGCATGCATATCCCAATGCTTGAAATTAGTCTTTTCTTCTTCATCTTCACCACTTGGTCCAACTCCAAATACTAAGGAAAGTGTCCACCTTTTCCTCGCTACTCTTTCCATAATTTGATCTTTTTCAAGGAGATCATCTCCAATGTCTAAGTGCTACACTTTGAACCTACTAGCACATCTATACTCTTGAACCCCTTGTCATGATACTATTCTCTCTCAATCCATGAACTAGTTTAATGGTGAATCCAACCGTCACACTCCTTGAGACTGCACACCCTCATTCCCAAAATGGTTACTTCCTTTCGCAATTTGGTCCATCTGAACAACCCTCAGACTGGGACAAGGTCACCCCTCACCTTGTTGCACTATGCAGTCACCCCAAAACAAGTCCTTTTCACCAACTTCACTCCATTATCCACCTCATAGCACAGTTATCCAATCTGCACCAAGAATTGCACATCCAAACTACCTTTTCCCCACTACTTCATCACTCATCCATGTTGTTGCTTCTACCTCTCTATTCCTTGGAATGGTTAGGCTTCACCCTCAACCATGTTGCCTAAATCAAGATAAATGCTCATTCCTAAGTAATCTCTTCATGTTGTAATATACCCGTCCACACAATCCTCTAAATGAAGGAAATTCCTCAATTCATCTCTTTTCTTCAAGTCACCTCTCTTGATATGAAAATACTAAACGAGTTATGATACCAACTTGATCCAAAATACAACAAAACTCTGATACTAATTCAGCCTGAAAATCCTTAGATGTCAATTCTTTCATAGATACACATAAACATTTGACCAGATTCAAGAAATTGAAGATCGACTTGACTATTTGTAAAATATCATGTGAATATATTAATTATCCATAAACTTCATTAACTGATAAATATAACTTGCAAAAATAGAGAGAAATAAACTGCTCTTATTAATGCTAAATTTTTAAATTAAAATCAAAGGGATTACAATGCCAAATTTTAAGCCACTCTTCAATTTTGTTACTCAATCTCAGAAAAAGAGGTCATTATTGAATTCCTCACAAAGTTATAAGAAATATTAGTATAAATGCAACGATGCTCTGAACAGGTCCCGAAAAATCCCTTTTTGCATGCATAATGAGACTATGGGTCTCATACATGAAAAACTGAGATAATACTTTCATAAAAAATACTTTTACACAAATATTACATCACCATCAAATTCCTCTCAAAATTTTGAGAAAAAATATTATAAACACCCTATACCTTTCTCCAAGAACTCAATGGCATGAAAAACAAGGAAACTCAACACTAAAAACACTTCTTACATGCAAATTGTGACAAAATATGTACTTAGCACAAAATCCCATGCATCATGCTCCAATATAGCATGAAAATCCATGTCTTTCTTTGGTCCAGAGCTACATTTAAATAGGCTAAAATCTGTCTAAACCACCAACCGAAATCTTGGGTAAAATTGGTTTACATATAAATATAATATTTATTGTTTGTTATAAAAAATAATTATCATGGAATGTTGGTTAGGTGGATAAGGTTAAGACTAAGGAATATTCCATATTCCATGGGAGGTCGAGGGTTCTATTCCCTTTGAACCCCAAACAAATTTTATTCTATGTTGGCCAATTGGGCCAATCAGAGAGTGTCGTGTGGCATTCTTCGATTGGTCCAGTTGTATGCCTACGTCAACACCCAACCATGTCACTTCCTAGTCACATGCCACATCATTGTATGAATGACATGTGGCACATTTTTATTGTTCCACATGGACTTTTGAAAATGCAAAAAATGAGTGACACATGGCAGCCTCTCATGATGCCACATCATCCTTCTAACGTCATCATGAAATCATCCTGAAATTTGTATGACATGTATGGACATTCCATGTGGCATCCCTATTTTGAATTTTGACATGTTCGAACATAATTTTGATTGGCCATAACTTCTTCATACTAACTCTGTTTGAGGTGATTTTTGAGCCTTTGGAAAGCTATCGTCAAGATCTACGCAATGAAGTAGGTTTAAAGAGAATTTTAGAATATCAATTTTTGATCATTTTAGATCCTCTTCGATCTCTTTGAGCCTTCCAAATCATCCTGGATCATACCTCCCTACCCAAGAACTTTTGGACCTCCAAAAGTACTATGGATCATTTAGAATTGAAGTGAGAATGTTTTCACCTCACTTATATCGTATCATACATCCTTCCTTCTTGGATAAAGAACACCTGACTCATCACAATGATAATGAAGATTGAAAAAACAATGTTGACCAAGTTAACCATTCCCTTAAATTCACAAACTCTTCCATTCATTGTTGAACTAGCCAACCATACTCCACTTATTAGTAATAAACTAAATAACAAAATTGAATATACATATGTGAAAGAGAATGAACCATCAACATATTTTCCCTTGTTAATAGGAACAACATCAACCAAAGGACCTGTTTTACTTTCAACCGTAGGCCTTATATCTGGATCGTAGATACTAGCATCAAATAGCATCTTCCCTGTAGTGACAACTATCAAATTTGTCTACATCCAATGAGCTCTCACAATGAACTCAATCTCATCCTTGAAAATATGATACTTGTTATGTTTCCTATAGATAATGGACTTCCTGTCATGTAACCACATCTACCTCCACCTCATCAATGAAACTAGATGTGATCGCAAATAGTAAATTGCATTGCTTAGTTACTTGTACCTTGGCATTATCACAAACCCAACCCAAAGGATATGGTCTCAAATGAGGCATAGTTTCCAATCCCAAATTCTGAACAACTTGCTATTAAATAAGATTTAC
>ML800780.1:241875-252199 GCA_009831015.1 Picea engelmannii
GCTCTCATGACACATCCTCAACAACATTCTTTCCTTTTTTGGCTTCAAGATGAGTAAATTGTACTGATACTATGTCAATATTGGTAGGATTAAACAAAAATATAGTATGGCAAATATATGAGTGCATACCACCAATATACTTTAGAAGCGTTTTAGGAGTATGTAATGGAATTCCCAAATATAATTCCTTCCTCTTAAATTCCTGTGTATAAGCTTGAACATTTTTTCCTTTTCCTTGTCGTAAATGTTTCCAAGAAATCATTGATGTTTTCATATAAGCTAATGGATAAAATTGCTTTCTTAATCCAACAATAAATTCAATCCAGGAAGAAATTATTTTACCATGTTGAATAATATCAACTTGTGTCTGACTCTCCAACCATATCAAAGTTATGTCACTCAGGATAAGGGTATCCAATTGTATCTTTGAAGTGTCATGTATGATGTTTTGTACCCTACAATACTCTTCAATCGGTTTGACCCAATTATCCAATTTCTCTACATTCAACTTGCCATCATAAACATGCATATCAAACTTTACATTTAGCTACAGTAAAGGCAAATCATGAGAATGAGAATACTTCTTAGAATGCTTCTTCCTCTTATGAGAAGAATTTTCACTTCCATCAGAAGAAGATGATGATGAAGATGATGGGGATGAAAGACACCCTAGATCTTATTCACCTTCTCCTTCTCCTTCAAATTTACCATTGTTTCAACTAGACCACCTTCATTTTGATGAGGAGTTAATATCCTTCTTTCTAGTTCTTCCCACAATTATTTAAAAATGGATGTCATCTCAAGGAACATTTTTTAAAAATCCTTATCTGCCTCAGAAAGAACATCTTCATGCTCCATTTCTTTCCTTTGAAATACACGTTCAATTTGAAGATTAAATTCTTTAAGTGCGACTTCACCTTGGTTAAATTAGGCACTTGAAATAATTCATTTGAAAATACACATCAAAACCAACTCTGATACCACATGATATGAATATACCAAACAAGTTATGATACCAACTTGATCTGAAATATCAACAAAACTCTGATATCAATTTAGCTCGAAAATCCTTAGATGTCACTTAGTTCATAAATACACATAAACATTCGACTAGATTCAGGAAAATGGAGATCAACTTGACTATTTGCGAAATATCATGTGAATGTCTTACTTATCCATAAATTTCCTTAACTAATAAATATAACTTGCAGAAATAATGAGCATTGAGTGCCAAAATAGAGAGAAATAGATTGCTCTTATTAATGCTCAATTGTCAAATTAAAAGAAAAGGGATTACAATGAAAATTTTGAAGTCACTCTTCAGTTTTTTTACTCAATGCCCAAAACATAGGTCATTATTGAATTCCTCACAAAATTATGAGAAAAATGAGTTAACTCGACTATATTCTGCACATGTGTTGAAAAGGCCCTTTTTGCATGCATAACAAGACTATGGGTTTCATACATGACACACTGAGATAAGACTTCCATAAACAACACTTTTACACATAAATAACATCACCATTGGATTCCTCTTGAAATTCTGATAAAAATGAGTATAAACACCCTATATCTTTCTCCAAGAACTCAATGGCACACAAAACGAGGTGAATCAACACTAAAAACACCTCTTACACGCAAATCGAGGCAAATTATGTACTTGGAATGAAATATCATGCATCATGATCCAATTTGGCACGAAACCTCATGTCTTTTTTTGGTCCAGAGCTAGTTTATATAGGATAAAATTGGCCTAAACCACCCGCCAAATTTTTGGGTAAAATTGGTTTAAATATAAATATAATATTTATTGTTTGTTATAACAAAAAATTAGCATGGGATGTTGGTTAGGAGGACAAGGTTATGACTAAGGAATATTTTGGATTCCAAGGGAGTTTGAGCATTCGATTCCCTTCGCCCCAAGTTTTTTTTATTTTCTCCCTTAGCCAAATTTAGCCAATCAGAGAGTGCCATGAGGTCGAGGGTTCTATTCCCTTCGAGCCCCAAATTGTTTTTATTCTCCCTTAGCCAAAATTTTCCAATTGGAGAGTGCCACGTGGCACTCTCTGATTGGTCCACTTGTATTCCTGTATCAACACACTATCATGTCACTGCCTAGTCACCTACCACATCAGCATCCATTCACCTACCACATCTACCTGCCACATCATCGTATGGATGCCACGTCATCCATACGGATAACACGTGGAATATTTTATTGGTCCACATGGACCCATGGAAATGCCAAAAAATGAGTGACAAATGGAATCCTCTCATGTTACCATGTCATCCTACTAACGTCATAATGATGTCATCCTGACCATTGTACGACCTGTACGGATATGCCACATGGCATCCCTTCTTTGACTTTTGACATGCTCGACCATAACTTTGACCGACCATTAATTATTCATACAAACTCTGTTTGAGGTGATTTTTGGGTCGTGGGAAAGATATTTCTGCGCTCTTTGCAATGAAGTAGTTTTCAAGAGCATTTGAGAATATCAAGTTTTGACCATTTTAGATCCTCCTGGACCTCCTTGAGCATTTTGGATCCTCCTAGATCATCTCTACAACTCAACATCTATGATGAGTGTGGCCAACATTCCCTCACTCCTCAATCATCCCAACAAACTATCCAAAGTGCTTGAAGTAGAATGAGTCACCTTAAATAACTTCCATGCCTTATACATGTTTGAACCAATACTTTTCCAACCCCAACCAACGAACCATGTCGGATATATAAGTCATCGTACAATCATTCGGAAGTCACCAAGGTGTGATCTACCTCATCCAATATCCCATACCAAAGGAGAACGAAAACCACCCAAGTCTACATTCTACCCATGCAAGTTGACTGCCAACAATTCTTGGTCAACTTCCTTACTGACTCCATCCATCTCCTAGAAAAACATTTCCTTGCACCTATTGCAATCATCCAAATTATGGCACTATCGTCGTGACTTTCAAGTTTTCACATGATCCAGTGAATCTAGGTAAGGCCCCAAGCACCAAGGCGCCTCGCCCATCCTCTTCAAAATTGGCATGTATAGTCTTCACTTCCTACTTCATCGCAGCAACCTATCCAATGCACCTTATCAAATATTTAGGAATCTTCCTCAAGCCACCTCCACGACTCATCCAATCAAGTCGTTACAAACTCTCTACACACTCACCCAACCAAGACGTCCCCAATTGCTACAAGATTTCTTTGAATCTACACACTTAAGTCACCCTCAAGTTTGTCATTTTTCACCGTGGAACATAACACAATTGAACCACCAAGTCATTTGACTTCCCTTCAAAAAACTCACCGCAACACTTAGGAAATGTAAGAACTTGAAACCAACCATACCTTTCCAATGACATCCTTCATTTCAACCATGTTCTAAGTCTATTGTGTTGGAACTCCGCTTGCCCACGAAACCAAATCTCTGCATGAAATTCCCTCAATCACCATTCGTAAATCCACAAATCCACAAAACCTTTGTTGCGATACAAGGATGAGTTCATCCATCCACTTCATAGTCAACGAACTCTTTTCCAAGTCTCTCCAAGGTGTGCACAACATGTCCGACATTAATTTTCATCGCAAATAAAATCAACCGAGTATGTGTCCAAAAAGTCTCTGTAATCAAGTCTGCGATAGGTTTTGTGATCAACTACCCTATATAAGTACTTTGTCTCACCAAAAACTATGCTCTTGTTCTACATAAGGTGTGTTCCCAGACAAACCTTCCATCACACTTGCCAACCGAAACTTTGTTGTAATTCTGATACAAATCTTGCAATGAACCAATTCGCTCCATTGCATGGTTCACTATGTTTGCAAACGTTCCCACTAAACTTCCTTTCCAATAGACTCTCTCATCAACAAGTGTGTCCCACCACAACTGATCTGACTACAAAAGTGGTGAAGAGATCAATCTAGTCTGATACCATTTGCAATGTCCCCACAGTGTGCTTAATCGAATCTTGAGATCGTGCACCTCTTGAGGGAGTGAAACACTACGAGGTTTCTCACTTGGTTGATTGACAACACCAAGGATGCTTCGTCTGGACTACACCTCTTCACCTAGATCATACCCATATGTCGTTCTAGGCTTCTAGCGAGTCACACTCCTACTCTAGTTCAACTCTTGTATACTTAGACATTTTTTAACAACTTTAACACTTATTCGTATACAGGAATACATCCATGAACATGAGAAACCAAGAGAATAACAACAGAAAAAATGAAAGACATACACAAAAATAGTGTGGGTGGCACAAACCATGCCTAACACCCGGCTAAGTCTTTTTTATTGTAAAACAATTGCAATATGAGCACTACCGACTTGGTTTACGATTTTTCATAATCACACAACTCACCTCACTTCACCTCACCTCACTAAGAGACTCTTACACAAATTTGTCACAACAAGACTCTCTGTCGCAACCATCTTTGCAACCTCTTGTGATGCACCTAAGGTGTTCCCTCCATCGCATACTTGTTGTCTCTTCGTTTTTGTAGACTTCCAAGATTTCAGTTATTCCTCACACATGCCTCCCATAGACTTGCATTTCCAGACTTCCCAAAAATCAGCCGAAAAGAATCTCTCCCAACTCTATCCACCGAATCCACCTCAATAAAGTACGAGTCCTCCTAAGTGGAGAGACTTGGTTCCTTGAGGGAGCTCTCCCCTCTTCGTCTAATCATGACTAAGAATTATAGAGCTCCTCTTGCCCTCCTTGCCTTCAAATCTCTTGGTCGCTTCATACTTGGGAAATCCCCTTGGTGCGTTCTCATGCCCAATGCACCCAATTTCCCAACTTAGGTGTTAGAGAAACCCCAGGTTTTATCTCCTTGAGGACTTGAGCAAGGGTCTTTGCACCTATCTAGCCAAAGACCATACAAATTCCTTATCAGGATGGAATTTCACGAGTAAATTTCCCAAGAAATTTCCAATCAAATACAATTAAAATTTCCTTGTGACCATGAACATTCTTCCTTATAATTATCTTTTTTTTTTAAATAAAAAGTGGAACCTGCTATATTAGATTAACAAAAAACTTTGACAAAATATACAGTGGTATAGGTCTAAGTCACCAAAAATGTTGTCGATTACCGGAAACCAACATAGGTGGAGAGAAAATAACAGTTGCATGATAAAACAAGAAGGAAAGTAACATCTATCCTGCCCAGAGGAAACCAGGACAGATGTCTATAGTCCAAATGCACATAAAACAGTAACACAATAAGACTAAGAACCAAGAAAGAATAAAAACCTAGGTACCCGGTGACCTGTCACCCTCGCCAGTCTGCCACGTCGACCCAGCCGGGATGGAAAATGCCTGCGCGCAGAGGGGGCACTTCCGCTAAGCTGGAACATTGGAATACGCATCGAGGAGAAAGTCCAGGCGCTGGCCCATGAGAAGGGCCCTATGCTCCAGGTCTGACATGTGGCCTCGGAGGTCGAACAACAGAGCCAGGTGCTCTACACGGAGGAGAGAGCCATGCATACCACCACCCACTGTCGCTCCAGTTCCAGCGTCGAACTCCCTCTTCTCTGCATCATCCCCTGCAGCCTTCCTCTCTACTCTGGTTGCCTGCATGTCGTGGTTGGTGGGACTGTTGTCGCCCGGCCAGGGGATTTCTTCAACAATGCAGCCGGGGATATCGTCTTCTTGTGCCAAATTGGGTCTTCTTTCCTCCCGATGAGTCGCCTCTATGGCGCGGGGCTCCTCTGCAGTCGATAGGTCCTCCATGAACGGGTCTTCCACCACTATACAGGTGGGAAACGCATCCTCAGCCCCAGCCTCCTGTCGGTCTCCCGCCATAATTGTCGTGGCTTCTCTACTACAGCTAGCTCCTGACTCTGCAATGGTGGCAAGCAGTGCCAATTTCTCAGCCCGAGATTTCTTCCGAAGAATGGAGGTCGCCAATGCCAGAGCGCGTTCTAATTTCTCTTTTCGTCGTCATTGCGCCTTATGGGCATTCCAGGCCGAGCCATGGCGGGGCCTGCCTCTCTTTCTAACCATAGTATCCGGGGAATGAACGAATGTATAGAACGGTTGCAATGATAAGCTGATAAGCCAGGACGAGAGCGGTTGCAGGTACAGAGCACGAGCAGAACGACTTTGTCTCGGCACACACCAAGACAAAATGCCCAGACAATCCTTACCAAAATGAAACGAAAAGGTAGTGAGCTAGGACGAGAGGAGTGCAGGACTGCACCAGAGCATCCAAGAAAAAAGCAAAGCCGAAGCAGGAGCAGTCCCGCTCTGTCCGAGGACATAAGAAATCAAATAACCAGAAGCCGAGGTCACCTGTCCGCCCTTAACCCCTTTCATGTTGAGTGCATTGTGGGCGTAAATGGTCGCGCGAGGGAGGAGTCCCTCTGTCGTATAGCTGCAGCTATGGACGTCCACCATCGTAAATGCAAACTTGTGGGTGGCGGCCATCGACATTTATGCCCAGGCTTAGTGCTAAGCCAAGTGTCACCGTAGAGCCTCGTGTCACCCCATCCGGGGCTGGGAAGTCTCTACGTGCAAGGTCTCTGCATAGCCTTGAGAGGTCTGTCTCTTTAGAGACGTGGGCCTGCCAGTATATGAGTTCTGCCCTTGAGTCAATTCCAGTATTTTCCAGGTGATCCTCAACCTTGTTAGCTTCTCGTTTTACATGAGAGAGGATTAGGGTGAGATTGGGGTTGATGAAATCGCCGAAGTCCTCCAGAAGTCCAGAGAGTCTCCAACTGGGGGAGATCCGCCAGGGGGGCGTACCATGAAGGATTTTGGAGATGAGTTGAATTATTACTTGGGAGTCTCCTTCAATGACCAGCCGATGATACTGGTGTTGAACATCGTCTTGGAGGCCTCTTACTAGGCTTGTGAGCTCCGCCACGTTGTTCGTGTTTTCACCCAAAAAGCTTGCAATCATATGAATAATATTGCCCGTGTTGTTCTGAAGGACAGCCCCAAAACCAGCTGGTCCAGGGTTACTTCTGGAGGCCCCATCGAAGTTAAGATTGAGGAAGCCGGAGGGGGGTGGGGTCCATTCCGTGGGACTATTAGCTCGCTCGTTTTTGGTCTTCCCCTGTGTATGCATGCACATTTGGAAGTTCTAGCCTTCAAGAATAATCTTCTCCTCGAGCTTACACTGCATATATTCATGGAGCCAGGATTTGCTGTGAAAGGTTTCACGGATGAGCCGTTTAACCCTCTACCAAGTAATGGTAGAGGGGGACGGTTTGGAGTTGAAGATTCTCTTATTTCTTTCTTTCCAGATTGCCCATAGTGTGAATCCCGGGAGCAGCTGCCAGATGTGCTGGAGAATTGGGTTGTGGAATGAGATTGTTTCCCAATTAACTAGGGTGTCCCGTATACTACCTCGATTCCGCTAGGAGCGTCGCATGGCTTGAGCTCCCCAATCCAAAATCTGTTGACTGTAATAGCAGTTGTTGAGGAGGTGTTCCATGGTTTCCTCACTTTGTTGGCAGAGGGTGCATCTAGAGGGGCCTGTGAAGCCTTTCTTTAGGAGGTTATCCCAAGTGAGGATGCAGTTTTGAGTTGTGAGCCATAAAAAAAAGGAGATCTTGGGCCAGAGAAAAGGTTGCCAGACTTTGCTCCAGATTGTATTGGGGGCTTGGTTTGGGAGATTTCCTTGTAAGTGGTAAGCTTCCTTGACCGAAAAAATTCCTGAGGTGCAGTGGCCCCATCGAAGTATGTCTGATCCTTCTTTAATTGGAATTTTCCTATATTGCATGCATTCCTACCACGGTAGAAGGTCGAGATCCTCCGTAATCTGTAGATCTGTTCTGCTGGTTTTCCATTGTCTCCAGGGTTGCCTTCCTTGAGTTGGGAGCCAAAAATCATTAACATTTTTGAAGTTGTTTTGTTGTAGCTTAATCTTGAGAGGGTGGAGGCTTTCCATATCATCAAGAGGGGGTAGTTGTTTCCACGAGTCCTGCCAGAAGAGTGCACTTTCGCCATTTCTTACCTCCCAAAAGGCGTGCTGCTGTATTAGGGGGCGATTCCGCCAGGCGGTGTTCCAAATGTTGGATCCTTGCATCTGTTCATTGAATCTAATTAGTTGGTCAGATTGTGCGTTCAGGGCATACTTTTTCTTCCAGATCTGCGCCCAGAGTTCTTGCGGATGTTGCAGCCACCTCCACCACATCTTGGCTCCCATGACCTGGTTCATCTTCCCCAGGTCTCGAATTCCCAGCCCTCCGAACTTTTTGGGTTTGCAAAGTTTGTCCCATCCAACTAAAGCCCATTTCTTGTTGTTATGGTGTCCTTTCCACAAGAAATTATGTTGGAGGCTCCCAATGGCCTTGATAACTGAGATGGGTGCGGCCAGTGCAGTAAAAAGATATGTGGGCAGAGCTTACAGGACTGACTTAAGAAGGACCAGTCTGGCAACAATATTCAGTGGTCTGAAGGTCCAGTTGTTCAGCCTGTTGGCTATGGATAATAGCAGGCTGTCCCATGAGATAGATTTCGTTGACTCTCCGATTAGGGGAATGCCTAGGTAAATGGAAGGGAGGGAGCTTCTGGAAATGCCTAGAAGTCTTGAGAGGTGAGCCTGAACCGAGGCTGGCATGTTGAAAAAATAAAGTTTTGACTTATCAAAAGAAGCACTAGAGTTATCAAAACCATCAAATTTGACAAAATGTTTAATTTTGAACTTCCATACTTACTTATGAGTGTATTGTTTCCTATTTTTAAGGATTTTATAATTTTTAGTACCTCTATTTATATATTAGATTTGTTTAGTTTACTAGTGATTAGTCAACAATGAGTTATTTTCTTTTGAATAATAAGTTGAACATCTAGAATGCACAAAATGTGTGTTCACCACATGGAGGAGTGTGATTGGTGTGTGAACACCAAATATGGTAGTATGCATATTGTGTGTTGCCAAGTATCTATCTATTTTGGACACATATGTTATATATTAATTGGAGAAATTATATTTTTGAACACATGTGTGGCATATATAAAATATATTAATATATGAATATTTAATGAAATTCTAAAAAATTATAAACTTGGTTTCCAAAATTTTAAATACATAATTTTTTAAAAGAATTATTATTTTTTCTTTATAATATATATCATAATACGTTATTTTTTAACAACTTTTGATTGTCTCAATCATTTTAAAAAATATTATATTTAATTTTAAAAATTTGTATCTTTAATAAAAGTGTGAATGTTAAACATCTTTTAAATTGAATTAATTTCATTAATTTTGATATCATAATTGGTTAACCTTATTAATTAATTATATGTATAAAAATATTGTAAAAAATTGTAAATATAATTATGTATATAAATTTTTAACTATATTTAAATTCTAAAATATTAAATAAAGATACACAATACATATTATAAAAAATAATATATCCTTATTATAAAAACTAGTTTTATATTATGATACAACACTTTTATAAATAAAAATTATATACCTTAATCTTAATTTTTTAATATATTAATATTAAATACGGTTAAATCAATTTTCTAAATTATAAGATTTAATTTTTTCAAAATTCCTCCATTCACTTATATTATTTATTTATATATATGTGTGTGAATGTCTCAAAAACTATATCTATAGTCTATAAGTAAATGATGGTACTTTTCTTCGTAAATGTTGAAAGTTTAATGTTAAAGCCAAGGTTCTTTCACACATATATATATCTAAACATGAAATTCAAAATTTTATATCTTTCTTTCCTTCAAAAGTATTAACTTCCGCAAAAGTATTATAAAATGAAGTAGATGTTGGAATCCCAATTTCTTATAAGTCCCTGCCAAGGGACTATAGAAATGAGTTTTTTAATTATTTGACATTAATTTGTCTTTTATTACACCGAAGATGTTTTCAAGGGGAGGTTCTCTGGGAGGCCTTCGTCGTCTCTCCATAGCGTATAAAAAAATGTCACAGGTTAATCAACAAACACGATCCCTCTCTTTCCATGTGTTTTCTCTTTTATCGACTTGCTTCCCTCCAACATGGGATGCTAAGGATTGTTCTCACGCAGATGCATGGCCCAGCCTCGCACATTCTTTTCAGATTTCACTATGTGCAAGATATATACTTCATAATGAAGTATATGAATCTGGGATCAAAGTTAGATGTATTTCAAGAAGATGGAAATATCAAGTGAGCCGCTCAGGACTGTTCTCACGCAGACACATGGCGCAACCTCGTAGGTTCTTTTAATATTTCACTCTGTGCAAGATATATACTGTAGAATAAATATATATATATATATATATATATATATATATAAACCAACCAAGGCAAGATGATAAAGACATAATGGTTCTAATATAC
>ML800780.1:262494-272877 GCA_009831015.1 Picea engelmannii
GAGAGAGAGACCAATCATCTTGGATTACATTCCTTTTGATTTATAAGTCGTTTATATTTTGACAAATCCCTTACTAAAGTGGAAGTTTGGGATGCCAAGATAGAAGATTGGTTTGGTGGAGAACACATTGACAACAAAGAGGGAGTGTTAGTTTTCTGTTTCCTTGATCATATTCTTCATTTTGTCGCATCCCCATAGTGTGCCTACATGAATCTTGTGATCGTGCACCTATTGAGGGAATGAAAAACCACAACGTTTAACACTTGCTTTCTTGGTAACACCAAGGATACTTTGTTTGGACTACACCTCTTCACCTAGAGCATATCCATACTCCATTCTAGGCTATCGACAAGTCAAACTCCTACTCTAGTGCAACTCTTGTATACTTAGACACCCGTTAACAACTTTAACACTTGGTCATATACAAGAATACATTCATGAACATGATAAACCAAGAGAAAAACAACGGAACAAATGAAAGACATACACAGAAATAGTGCAAGCGACATGTACTCTGAATAACACCTGGTGAAGTCTTTTTTATTATGAAACAATTGCAATATGAGCAGTACTAGCTTTGTTTTCAACTGGGTAGAGTCACATGACTCACCGCACCTCACCAATACACTCATACACATACTTGTTAGACCAAGAATCTATGTCGCAATAGTCTCTTCTACCTCCTGCGGTGCACCTCATACGTGCCTTCAACCACAAACTTGGTGTCTGTTCATTTCTGCAGACTTCACAGATTTTGGTTTTTCCTCACACATACCTCCCATTGGCGCATTAACATGCCCAAGGAACCAACTTTCCCAACTTGGGTGCCAGAGAAACCCCAATTTCCATATTCTTGAGTTCCTTCCATCTAGTCAAAGACCTTACATCCTCCCCCACCTCACATTTTTGACATCCCCGACAACATCCAAAAAATCTATGATCTCCAAGTCTCTACTCGAAATCCTGCCTCCATTGCAACTAAGTTTGTTGGAAACCCCAAGTTTCTTGCCAATTTGAAACCCCAAATTCTTTCAAAGTTGAAACCCCAAGTTCCCACAAACCAACCAAATTGTACTGCACCCAACTTTGCATGATCTGCTTCCTGAGTCAATATGGTCACTTCACCCAACTCGAACGATGAAATTCAGCCAAATCTGTTGCACTATATCGATGTGATGTTTTTTCCTTGCTATCGTCAAGATCTACGCAATGACGTAGGTTTAAAGAGAATTTTAGAATATCAATTTTTTATCATTTTAGATCCTCTTGGATCTCTTTGAGCCTTCCAGATCATCCTGGATCATACCTCCCTACTAAATAACTTTTGGAACTCCAAAAGTACTATGGATCATTTAGAATTGAAGTGAGAAAGTTTCCGCCTCACTTATCAAGTATCATCCATCCTTCCTTCTTGGATAAAGAACAACTGACTCATCACAATGATAATGAAGATTGAAAAAACAATGTTGACCAAGTTAACCATTCCCTTAAATTCACAAACTCTTCCATTCATTGTTGTACTAGCCAACCATACTCCACTGATTAGTAATAAAATGAATAACAAAATGGAATATACATATGTGAAAGAGAATGAACCATCAACATATTTTCCCTTGTTAACAGGAGCAACATCAACCAAAGGGCCTGTTTTACTTTCAACCCTAGGCCGCATATCTAGATCGTAGATACTAGCATCAAATAGCATGTTCCCTGTAGTGACAACTGTCAAATTTGTCTACATCCAATGAGCTCTCACAATGAACTCAATCTCATCCTTGAAAATATGATACTTGTTATGTTTCCTATAGATAATGGCCTTCCTATCATCTAACCACATCTACCTCCACCTCATCAATGAAACTGGATGTGATCGCAAACCGTAACTTCCATTGCTTAGTTACTTGTACCTTGGCATTATCACAAACCCAACCCAAAGGATACGGTCTCAGATGAGGCATAGTTTCCAATTCCAAATTCTGAACAATTTGCTCTAAAATAAGATTTACTTGTGATCCACTATCAACAAGTGTATCAATATTAGTGTGCTTTCAGATAACTCATAACTGAAACAAGTCATTTATTTTCCTTCCATCGGGGATTTCTTTAGCCTTTGAAGGGGAAGTATGTGAATTGAAACTTGCAACAAAATATTTACCTTTGATTACCATAGATGTAACCTTGGTTTAATCTTTAGAATATGATCCAAGATCTTGAGCCCACTTTGGTTTCAATTCTAGATGCAAATTCCACTTCTCATCGTGTCCTTTCTTCTCACAGTGAGAACATGTAGGCTTCTTCTCTTCATCCTTATTCACTGTAGTTTTCTTCTTACTCTTCCCTTTTTCCTTCGACTGCTCCTCGAATTCATCTGGCTCTCATGACACATCCTCAACACCATGCTTTCCTTTTTTGGCTTCAAGATGAGTAACTTGTACTGATACTATGCCAATATTGGTAGGATTAAACATCAATATAGTATGGCAAAGATATGAGTGCATACCACCAATATACTTTAGAAGCGTTTCAGGAGTATGTAATGGAATTCCCAAAGATAATTCGTTCCTCTTAAATTCCTGTGTATAAGCTTGAACATTTTTTCCTTTTCCTTTTCGTAAATGTTGCCAAGAAATCATTGATGTTTGCATATAAGCTAATGGATAAAATTGCTTTCTTAATGCAACAATAAATTCAGTCCAGGAAGAAATTATCTTACCATGTTTAATAATATCAACTTGTGTCTGACTCTCCCACCATATCAAAGTTGTGTCGCTCAGGATAAGGGTATCCAGTTGTATCTTTGAAGTGTCATGTATGGTGTTTTGTACCTTTCAATACTCTTCAATCGATTTGACCCAATTATCTAATTTCTCTACATTCAACTCTCCATCATAAACATGCAAATCAAACTTTACATCTAGCTACAATAAAGGAAAATCATGAGAATGAGAATACTTCTTAGAATGCTTCTTCCTCTTATGAGAAGAATTTTCACTTCCATCAAAAGAAGATGATGGGGATGAAATATACCCTGGAGCTTATTCACCTTCTCCTTCTCCTTCAAATTTTACCATTGTTTCAACTAGACCACCTTCATTTTGATGAGGAGTTGATATCCTTCTTTCTAATTCTTCCCACAATTATTTAACCATGGATGTCATCTCAAGGAACATTTTTCAAAAATCCTTATCCGCCTCAGAAAGAACATCTTCATGCTCCATTTCTTTCCTTTGAAATACACATTCAATTTGAAGATTAAATTCTTTAAGTGCGCCTTCACCTTGGTTAAATTAGGACCTTGTAAGCATTCATTTGAAAATACACATCAAAAACAGCTCTGATACCACATGATATGAACATACCAAACAAGCTATGATACCAACTTGATCTGAAATATCAACAAAACTCTGATATCAATTTAGCTCAAAAATCCTTAGATGTCACTTAGTTCATAAATACACATAAACATTCGACTAGATTCAGGAAATTGAAGATCAACTTGACTATTTGCAAAATATCATGTGAATGTCTTACTTATCCATAAACTTCCTTAACTGATAAATATAACTTGCAGAAATAATCAGCATTGAGTGCCAAAATAAAGAGAAATAGATTGCTCTTATTAATGCTCAATTGCCAAATTACAAGAAAAGGGATTACAAGGAAAATTTTGAAGTCGCTCTTTAGTTTGTTTACTCAATTCCCAAAACATAGGTCATTATTGAATTCCTCACAAAATTCTGAGAAAAATGAGTATAAACTCGACTATGTTCTGCGCATGTGTTGAAAAGGCCCTTTGTGCACGCATAACAAGACTATGGGTTTCATACATGACACACTGAGATAAGAATTCCATAAACAACACTTTTACATATAAATAACATCACCATCGGATTCCTCTCAAAATTTTGATAAAAATGAGTATAAAGACCCTATATCTTTCTCCAAGAACTCAATGGCACGCAAAACAAGGTAAATCAACACTAAAAACAACTATTACATGCCAATTGAGACAAAATATGTACTTGGAATGAAATATCATGCATCATGATCCAATTTGGCATGAAACCTCATGTCTTTCTTTCGTCCAGAGTTAGGTTTATATTGGATAAAATCGGCCTAAACCACCAACCGAATTTTTGGGTAAAATTGGTTTAAATATAAATATAATATTTATTGTTTGTTATAACAAAAAATTAGCATGGGATGTTGGTTAGGAGGATAAGGTTAAGACTAAGGAATATTTTGGATTCCAAGGGAGTTTGAGCATTTGATTCCCTTCGACCCCAAGCTTTTTGTTTTTCTCCCTTAGCCAAATTTAGCCAATCGGAGAGCGCCACAAGGTCGAGGGTTCTATTCCCTTCGACCCCCAATTTTTTTTTATTCTCCCTTAGCCAAAATTATCCAATTGGAGAGTGCCACGTGGCACTCTCTTATTGGTCCACTTGTATTCCTACATCAACATCCTATCATGTCACTGCCTAGTCACCTTCCACGTCAGCATCCAGTCACCTACCACATGTACCTGCCACGTCATCCATACGGATAACACGTGGAACATTTTATTGGTCCACATGGACCCATGGAAATTGCAAAAAATGAGTGACAAATGGAATCCTCTCATGTTGCCATGTCATCCTACTGATGTCAACATGATGCCATCATGACCATTGTATGACCTGTACAGACATGCCACGTGCCATCCCTGCTTTGACTTTTGACCTGTTCGACCATAACTTTGAACAACCATTAATTATTCATACAAACTCTGTTTCAGGTGATTTTTGTGTTGTGGGAAATCTATTTCTGCACTCTCTGCAATGAAGTAGTTTTCAAGAGCAATTGAGAATATCAAGTTTTGAGCACTTTAGATCCTCCTGGACCTCTTTGAGCATTTAGGATCCTCTTGGATAATCTCTACAACTCAACATCTGTGATGAGTGTGGCCAACATGCCCTCACTCCTCCATCATCCTAACAAACTATCCAAAGTGCTTGAAGTAGAATGAGTCACCTTAAATAACTTCCATGCCTTATACACATTTGAACCAATACTTTTCCAACCCCAACCAATGAACCATGTCAGATATCTAAGTCATCGTACAATCATTCCCAAGTCACCAAGGTGTGATCTACCTCATCCAATGTCCCATACCAAAGGAGAATGAAAACCACCCAAGTCACTTGGTCTACATTCTTCCCATGCAAGTTGACTGCCAACAATTCTTGGTCGACTTCCTTACTGACTCCATCCATATCCTAGAACAAAATTTCCTTGCACCTATTGCAATCATCCAAATTCTGGCACTATCGTCATGACTGTCAATTTTTCATATGAACCAATGAATCTGGGTAAGGAACCAAGCACCAAGGCGCCTCGCCTATCCTCTTCAAAATTGGCATGTATAGTCTTCACTTCCTACTTCATCGCAACGACCTATCCAATGCACCTTATCAAATATTTAGGCAGCTTCCTCAAGCCACCTCCACGGTTGCATCCAAATATTTTTAAGTCTGCCACAAGACTCATCCAATCAAGTTGTCACAAGCTCTCTACACACTCACCCAACCAAGACGTCCCTAGTTGCCACAAGATTTCTTTGAATCTACACACTTAAGTCACCCTCAAGTTTGTCGTTTTTCAGCATGGAAATGGAACACACTTGAACCACCAAGTCATTTKATTTCCCTTCAAGAAACTCACCGCAACACTTAGGAAATGTAAGAACTTGAAACCAACCATACATTTCCAATGACATCCTTCATTTCAACCATGTTCTAAGTCTACTGTGTTGGAACTCCGCTTTCCCATGAAACCAAATCTYTGCATGAACTTCCCTCAATCACCATTCGTAASTCCACAAATCTACAAAACCTTTGTTGTGATACARGGATGAGTTCATCCATCCACTTCATAGTCAACAAACTCTTTTCCAGGTCTCTCCAAGGTGTGCACAACATGTCCGACATTAATTTTTGTTGCAAATAAAATCAACCGAGTATGTGTCCAAAATTTCTCTACGATCAAGTCTRCGACAGGTTTTGTGATCAACTACCCTGTCTAAGTGCTTCGTCTCACCACAAACGATGCTCTTGTTCTACATAAGGTGTGTGCCCAGACCAACCTTCCATCACACTTGTCAACCAAAACTTTGTTGTAATTCTGATGCAATGTTTGCGATGAACCAATTCGCTCCATTGAACGGTTCACCAAGTTTGCAAATGTTCCCACTAAACTGCCTTTGCAATAGACTCTCTCATCAACAAGTGTGTCCCACCACAACTGATTTGACTACAAAAGTGGTGAAGAGCTCAATCTACTCTGATACCATCTGTCATGTCCCCAGAGTGTGCTTAACCGAATCTTGAGATCATGCACCTCTTGAGGGAGTGAAACACTACGAGGTTTCTCACTTGGTTGATTGACAACACCAAGGATACTTCGTCTAGACTACACTTCTTCACCTAGATCATACCCATACTTCGTTCTAGGATTCCAGCGAGTCATACTCCTACTCTAGTGCAACTCTTGTATACTTAGACATTTTTTAGCTACTTTAACACTTATTCGTATATAAGCATACATCCATGAACATGAGAAACCAAGACAATAACAACAGAAAAAATGAAAGGCATACACAGAAATAGTGTGGGTGGAACGAAACATGCCTAACACCTGGCTAGGTATTTTTTATTTTAGAACAATTACATTATGAGCACTACCGACTTGGTTTACGATTTTTCATAATCACACAACTCACTTCACCTCACCAAGAGACTCTTACACAAATTCGTCACAACGAGACTCTCTGTCGCAACCATCTTCGCAACCTCCTATGATGCACCTCAGATGTTCCCTCCATCGTAGACTTGTTGTCTCTTTGTTTCTGTAGACTTTAAAGATTTCAATTCTCCCTCACACATGCCTCCCATAGACTTGCATTTCCAGACTTTCCAAAAATCAGTTGAAAAGAAGCTCTCCCGACTATATCCATCAAATCCACCTCAATAAAGTACGAGTCCTCCTAAGTGGAGCGACTTGGTTCCTTGAGGGAGCTCTCCCCTTTTCATCTAATCATGCCTAAGAATTATAGAGCTCCTCTTTCCCGTCCTATCTTCAAAACTCGTGGTCGCTTCATACTTGGGCAATCCCCTTGGTGCATTCGCATGCCCAATGCACCCAATTTCCCAACTTGGGTGTCAGAGCAACCCAAGTTTTTGTCTCCTTGAGGACTTGGGTGAGGGTCTCTGCACCTATCTAGCCAAAGACCTTACAAATTCCTTATCGGGATGGAATTTCATGGGTAAATTGCCCAAGAAAGTTTCAATCAAATACGGTTAAAATTTCCTCGTAACCATGAACATTCTTCCTTATAATTGTTAAAAGAAGCACTAGAGTAATCAAAACCATCAAATTTAACAGAATGTTTAATTTTGAACTTCCATCCTTACTTATGAGTGTATTATTTCCTATTTTTAAGGATTTTATAATTTTTAGTACCTCTATTTATATATTAGATTTATTTAGTTTGCTAGTGATTAGTCATTAATGAGTTATTTTGTTTTGAATAATGAGTTGAACATCTAGAGTGCACAAAATGTGTGTTCACCACATGGAGGAGTGTGCCTGGTGTGTGAACACCAAATATGGTAGTGTGCATATTGTGTGTTGCGAGGTATCTATCTATTTTAGACACATATGGTACATATTACTTGAAGAAATTATATTTTTGAACACAGGTATCTATCTATTTTAGACACATATGGTACATATTACTTGGAGAAATTATATTTTTGAACACATGTGAGGCATATATAAAATATATTAATATATGAATATTTAATGAAATTCTAAAAATTTATAAACTTGATTTCCAAAATTTTAAATACATAATTTTTTTAAAAGAATTATTATTGTTTCTTTATAATATATATCATAATACGTTATTTTTTAACAACTTTTGATTGTCTCAACCATTTTAAAAAATATTATATTTAATTTTAAAAATTTTATCTTTAATAGAAGTGTGAATGTTAAACATCTTTTAAATTGAACTAATTTCCTTAATTTTGATATCATAATTGGTTAATTTTATTAATTAATTATATGTATAAAAATATTGTAAAAAAAATGTAAATATAATTATATATATAAATTTTTAGTTATATTTAAATTCTAAAATATTAAATAAAGATACACATTACATATTATAAAAAATAATATATCCTTATTATAAAAACTAATTTTATATGATGATACAACACTTTTATAAATAAAACTTATATACCTTAATTTTAATTTTTTATTATACTAATATTAAATACGTTAAATCAATTTTCTAAATTATAAAATTTAATTTTTTCAAAATTCCTCCCTTCACTTATATTATATTTATATATATGTGTGAATTTCTCAAAAACTATATCTATAGTCTATAAGTAAACGATGGTACTTTTTTTTAGTAAATGTTGAAAGTTTAATGTTAAAGTCAAGGTTCTTTCACACATATATATCTAAACATGAAATTCAAAATTTTATATCTTTTTTTTCTTCAAAAGTATTGTAAAATGAAGTAGATGTTGGAATCCCAATTTCTTATTAGTCTCTACCAAGGGCCTATAGAAATGAGTTTTTTATTGATTTGATATTAATTTGCCTTTTATTACACCAAAGATGTTTTTAAGGGAAGGTTTTCTGGGAGACCTTGGTTGTCTCTCCATAACATATCAAAAAATGTCACAGGTTAATCAACAAACACGATCCCTCTCTTTCCATGTGTTTTCTCTTTTACCGACTCGCTTCCCTCCAACATGGGATGCTAAGGATTGTTCTCACGTAGATGCATGGCCCAACCTCGCACAATTTTTTCAGATTTCACTATGTGCAAGATATATACTTCATAATGAAGTTTATGAATCCGGTATCGAAGCTAGATGTATTTCAAGAAGATGGAAATATCAGGTGAGCCACTCAGGACTGTTCTCACGTAGATTCATGGCGCAACCTCGCAGGTTCTTTTAATATTTCACTCTGTGCAAGATATATACTACAAAATGAATTTTATGAAGCGGAGATCCAAGCCAGATGTATTTTAGTCAGATGGAAATATCAGGTGAGCCACTATCATTCATGTCAGTATAGGATATAGCAGCAGGATATCACTATTCAAAAGTAAATTAAATATTGTCCATGAGCTTCTATTATCTATTATCGTTTGTCCAAATTGAGAAATGTGCATGTTTTACGACAAATGATCTCACGATTTTAGCAACTCTGATTGGATAAGACCAACAATTGACATAGTAGATAACCCACAAATTCATTGAATCAAATAATGAAATGGATCTCATGAAGCACAAATGTCAGAAGAAAAAGTCAGAAGCATGTAATGTATTCAATGTATTTCTAGACAGTCTTGGAAATTTTCTTTGTCTTTGTGTATTATCCTTCTCTCCTTTGTTGTGACACATTCTACATTTATGTCCTTTAGACTATTTCAAGAAGCCAATAATTTCCCAAAATGTGAGTATGGTTTGTCGCAGCATGATGTATTGTGTGTGATGGAGTAGTCAAAGGTGTGATAAATCAATCATACTCTAAATAAATTGCAGTGGTTTTAAGGGATTCCAAATCAGAACCAGAATCATTGCATGGCCACTCTGGAATTTTTGGAAAGAAGGATTCTCCAATAAGTTTTCCAAAAACATCAACGAGTAAATGTTAGTTTTGGCTAGGGCATGGCAAGAAAATCAGAGGAAGCGGAGGGAAAAGGTAAACAAAACCATGTGGTGTTGGAAATGGTGACAACAAATTCTTTCATGAATAGGATTCCAGATCCTATAATCCAGCGTTGGTTGTAATCTCTTTGATCTGAATAATAAGACAATCGATACCTATGCTGTGTTAATTTTTCAAAATCCCAACCCAGTTTCAGTCTCACTGATTTTTCAGTCAAATTTAAATGCCAAACTCAGTTTCAACACTGTTTCAGCATATGTTACAGCATGGTGTTTCAACATATGACTCAGCACTGTGTTTCAGCATATACTACAGCCTGGTTTTTTAGCATATACTCAGCCTGGTGTTTCAACATATACTCACAGTGGTGTTTCAGCATATGACTCAGCATTGTGTTTCAGCATATACTACAGCCTGGTGTTTCAACATATACTCAACCTGGTGTTTCAGCATAAGCTACAGCCTAGTGTTTCATCATATGCTACGGCCTGGTGTTTCAGGATAAGCTACAGCCTGGTGTTTCAGCATATAAAAACTTAACAGAAATAAATTTCAGAATTGAAACATGAGGATTCTGAACATCGTTTTCAATGCAGAAATAAAATATCAGCAATATGCAAAACTCAGAAAATATAGACACAAAGATAT
>ML800781.1:11634-24767 GCA_009831015.1 Picea engelmannii
TGATTAATCTATACTAAGAAGAGTTGTTCATTTGGAAAGTTGTCTTCCAAATTCGTTGGTTCCTCTACATTTGTGACCCTTGATAGGTGGTCAGGCCCTGTATTCAGTTTCCCTTGTTTGACTATTGCATCAAAGTCAAATTCTTGAAATAGAAGTAACCATCGATAGATTCTCCCCCCCAACACTGGCTTGTTAACTAGGTATTTCAGGGTTGAGTGATCTGTGAACATCTTAAAGTGTTTTCCCAATATGTAATGTTTGTATTTCTGTAGTGTTTAAACCATAGCTAAGCCTTCTCTTTCCATCGTGTTATAATTCTGTTTTGAGTATGATAATTTCCTTCTTGCGAACACTATCAAGTGATCCAAGTCTCCTACTCCTGGTTGCGCTAAGATATCTCCAAGTGCTATTTCTGATGCATCTAAATGTACATGGAATGTCTTTTCCCAGTCTAGAAATACCAATATTGGTGCACTGACCATATTTTCCTTCAGGATATCCAGACCATGTTGGCACTCGTCGTTCCATTGATACTTGATATCCTTCCTTAACAGTTTTTCCATAGGCGTTGTAATCTGCGCATAGCCTTTGATGAATTTCCTATAATATCCCGTATGTCCTAACGTTGCTCTTACTTGGCGGACTGTTTTTGATGCTGGTAGGTTAACAATGACTGCGATTTTGGTCGGATCCACTAGTAAACTTTGTTTGCATACTATGTGTCCCAGTAGTATCCCAAATGGTGTTCCAAATATGCATTTCTTGATATTCAGTGATATCTAGCACTGTCTGCATCGTTCTAACATCAAGCGTTAAACTTCCACATGGTTTTTTAACAGGTTGTAAATCATCCAATCATCCAGGTATACTTCGATAAATTGGTGGATGATTTCCTTAAATGCTTCAATGACCACTCTGGAGAATATCGTAGGTGCATTCTTCAATCCAAATGGCATGACTATGTACTGATACGATCCCCATTCTCTCACAAATGTGGTCTTGTGTCTATCCTCTTGTGCTATCTTAATATGATGATATCCTGAGAATCCATCAGTGAATGAATAGGCTTCATGTCCTCCTACATTCTCGAGTACTTCATCCGTGAATGGTGTGGGGAATGGATCATGTAAGCATGCATCGTTCAACTTCCTCAAGTCGACACATATCCTTATCCCTCTTCCTTGTTTCTTGTCCTGTACAACCATCGAGCTTATCCATTCTGATTCTTCGACTAGTTCGATGATGCCAGCTTCGAGCATCTTGTCGGTCTCATCTTTAACTTTCTGTTTGTAGATGAGGTTTAGTATATATTTTTGTTGTTTAATGGGTCTTTCCTCAGGTATGAGTGGTATCTTCATTTCTCCTAATTCTCCGGTTATTCCTTTCATCCCTGTAAAGGTCGTGGGAAAAAGGTCGTTGTATTCACACAACAATTCTATGATGCTTTCTAGCCTTTCTTCATCCCAATAATATCCAATGATGGCCATTTTGGGCTGCTCGAGGGTCCCTATATTAACCTTCTTGATCTTGATTGGTGCATAGATGACCTTTGTTTCTAAGGGTGGTCCTTCCACATTTCTCTCACCTTCGACGTCTTCGATCTCAATATTGCGCGAACCATCTTCATCCTGTGCTTCTTCCTGTACATGGTAGCATGACAAGAGTTCCTTGGATGTCTTCTTATTCCGTTGATGTACCTCTATGATAACTTCCACTTCTGGTTCTATAATGAATATGACATCTTTGATTTGTTTAAGGGTTGTGTCTATGTTGGGGTTATCATGCTCGAATGAGAAAGTGTCTGTAAATTTCTGTTGGAGTGGCGCCCATGTCTTGGTTCCTTTTTGCAATTCCTGGTCTATATACCAATTTGTTGGTATGCCTTCTAAAGTACGAATGAAGTGGTGTGGCCATTCTTCTAGTGGTGTCATTTTCCATAGTGTTTTACATGCCTCTAAGTGTTCTTCTGGTATTCCTAGTCCATCATATTTTTTTTGGTTGTTCCATATATGTTCTGCGCTGAACCTTATGCGCAGTAATCGTTTTCATTGGTACCAATTTTTGATAGTCTCTTTGTGCACACCCCACCATCTTGCAGGTGTATCCTTTAGTGATAAGTCGAGTGTTAATAGTCTCCGATTCTCTAATACTTCATCTGCGTATTGTGTTAAGAAATTTTCCAAATCATTTAGCCCGTGAAAACTGGGTGGTTCTCTGATTTCTATGCCAAGCCATCTTACTGCGCGGTCTATTCTTACACACCTTCTTGTGGACACTTCATGTAGTCTTTGCTGCCAGTTTTCTAACCCAGTGTTTGAGTTCGTTGTGCATGAAATAATGTTCCGCCAACTGAGTATCCCATCTACATTTGGGTTTATATAGTTTTCATCGCGTGTAGTTCTTCTGTACAACTGGACGATTTCGTCTAGATCCAGACAAGTGGGTTCGATGAACCTCTCACCTTATAATGGGTCGAGTGGAGATATAACCCTATATTCTCCCGACTCAAATGTCATTTTTCTAGTCTTCAAGTTAATTATGGCCTAGTTGACGAACACCCAATCTAGTCCAAGTAGCGCTAGGTAAGGTGTTGTACCGTCTATTATTTCAATGACTTCAAAGTCTTCCTTAGTGCACACGCCATCTAGATCTACGATTACTCCTTTTAGTCTACCTATTGGTAGGACTCTATGCTGATTTTTTGTCTTTAATTGAACAGTTGAGTATCCCAGTGTAGGTTCTCCCATGCATTGCCATGTGGTTTTTGATAGTACGTTCACCTCAGATCCTAGATCTAGTATAATATCTCCCATGTTGAAATCCCCAATGTTAGCATTGATCCTAAATTCTCTACTTGTTCTTGTTCTTGTGTGTAGGTGGTTGACAGTTTTCAGTTCTGGCTTCTTTTCTTTCTTGCCGCTACATTTCTCTAGGATGTTTTGCAATACTTTGATAGATGAGGTATCACCTAACATTTTAATGCATGATTGAAAAAAGTATTTGAGAGTACTTACTTGTTCCATAGGCTGTATTCTGTTGGTATGGTCCAGTGATGGTGACATGTCATATTCCAGAGCTTCCTTGTTCTGCTATGCATTCAGCGCTATGTCCTCCTTCTGGAATTCTTGTCGGGATTCTGTAAATATCTCCTTTTCCTTTTGCGCGTCAAACTTCTTCTTGGGGTCAGGGTTCTTCCTTACCCATTGGTTTTGTGTTGGGTCCTGTCGAACTGCGTTGTTTCCTATTTCCGTTCCTCCTTGAGTTACTATGTTGATGTTCCGTCTGTCATCCCTTGCTTCAGCTGAAATCCATTGAACATTATGGTTATTTTGGTTCCTTTTTTCCTGTATCTTTACAAGTAGTGTCAGACATTCCTTTGTACTGTGGTCCGAAGTGTGAAAATACATACAAGTCGCTGGTGGTAGTGGGCATTCCCGTGCATAATGTCATGGTTGCTAGAAATTATGACATGTGACAGGTCCTCTCCCACGTATGAAACCTCCTTTGGCTCATCCTACTCCTCTATAGGATGCGCGATCACCTCGTGGCGTGTTATAATGTGGTCCCTGATTATACTATGCGGTATTGTACTGGGGATGTGTTGGGTTGTACTACGACTGCGCGTTATTATAAAGTTGTTGCGCAATATTATATTGCTACTGCGCAATATTGTATGGTGTTGGGGCTTGAATGAACTATGGTGCTACTTTCCCAAGCATCATTTCTTCCTATAACCTGTAGGCATCTGAGGTTCTTTCTCGCATCAGCTCCATAGTTCTGTAATCTTTGTCGTCGTGGCCGACTGACTTGCAAAAAGTGAAATATGAGTTTGTTGGGACTGTTTGGTATTTCTGCATCATCATGTAATGGTAAGGGTCGTGACCCAGTTTCTTGCAGATTTCACACCATAATCCCCCCTGTGGTAGCGTATTTGGCATCCCTGTCGCCATATACTGCGCAAATGTCGGACATTCATTTGTGTGGTGTCCTTCTATCCTACATGTGGTACACAAAACGACTTCTCGTTTGTCCTTGTTCTTATTCTGGTTCAACTGAAATGTTAAGTTCTTCAGATCCTCTTTCAGTTCTTCGATATCCAGGTCTGTCTATTGATATTGATTCTCTTCCAATTGCAAGGCTTCTTGTAAAGCCTATGCTTGTGTCTGAAACTTTTGTTGTCGTAGTGGGTATTTTAAGTGTGGGAGTAGTGAGTTGATAAACAGGTGTCAATGTTGCATCTCAGTCATGAGGTATTTTAACTTCCCTTTTAGTCGCTTGAACCTTTGATCAATATCCCATACTGATTCTTCTAGTTTATGTCTTATTTCAATCATCTTGTTCATATACTGATCCTCTGATATCAGATTCTGGAACTCATTGATTAATAGTTTCTTAATGTCGTCCAATGTCCTTGTCACCCCGGGAGCATTGTTTGTGTCTAGACTCATGTACCAGTCTATTTCACAGTCTCTTAGCATGATCGCTAGTTGCGCGAGTTTGGTGTTGTCATCAGTGATCTACTTTGCTTCCCAGATCTTGGTGCAAATAAATAGATTCTTCTCAGGGTCTTTTGTTTCTTCTCCTCGAAACTTTGGTAATCTAATAGTAGGGTCGTGTCCTACCATTCTGAGTACTGAACTATTGCCTCCTCCGGGCGATGTGGATACTTGACTAATATTACCTGAACTGGTTCCTCCAGTTGTCTCTCCTTGTGTATATGTACTTCCTGTTGTCGAAATTCCTCCGAACTTTGGTTTCCTAAACGGTGGTGTTCGTTGTGGTGTACTGGTCATGCATGGGTTTATGGGTTCCACACTGACATTGACCTGAAAGGGGTGGTTGTATTATTCTCCCGTTCTTGGGCCTCTGGTTTTCCTCTCATAGGTGGAGTGCAAGATTTCCTCAATCTGCTCCATAGAATAGAGATCCTCTACCTCCTCCTTGTCGCTTTCCAAGCCCTCCCTTTTGGCTACAAATCTCTTCTTGGTGTTTATATTATATTGGTAGAGTGCTACGCTATGCATCGTTCATGATGATGCCAATATCCACTTGAGTTGGTCGTTATCCATCGATATCAGGTCCAAGGGTTCCTCTTCCTTCTTCTCTTTATCCTGCTCTCCTTCCATTCCTCCTTTCTCTATCAGTGCTTCCCCCCTTCCCCCATGCGCGCAGGGAATTCTAATTGTCTGATTCCATTGTCATTACACCTTTTTTATAAAGAAGTATCTTGATAGACGTATACAGGGATCAAATATACCTTCCTCTAGGTCCTCATAGAAATTCTTGCTTGGCTACGCTGTATGACTTTGCTGTGTCTACCGCAAACTTTGTGATGAATCCTGCCATAATACTATCAAGTCAAAAGTCTACTGCACAGGTGAATTTATTGTTCACCTGCTGCAGCTGCTGAATATGTACTAGAGTCCAATCTAGCTGTCGAATCTGGTTCATCAGGTGATTATTCATTAATCTTAAGATCCACTCCTATAGTAGATGCAGAATATCAAAGAAAAAGATTTCGTGTAAATCCGTAAACACGTATTTATCCAGGTATTTGCGTGGTGTGATTCTAGGGTTTCTATTGTCTTTGTGTGAAAATTATAGCTCTTTAGTGCTCAACCAACCCTTGATTTCTTCTCTCGTGGGGTTCCAAGGTCTCCACATTCCCTTCTAATGGGTCATTTCTTCTTCGATGGTTCTTGTCCACTCTATCTCATCTACTCAATCCTATCTTGTTCCTTTTAACTCAACAACAGAACCATTTGTAGTCTAATTGGTCAGGATACTCGACTCTCACCCAAGAGACCCAGGTTCAAGTTCCGGCAATGGAACCATTTGTTGGTTTCTTTTGTCTGAGTTATTGACCCAGGGTTCATGTCATTCGGGATTCCAACAAAGCCTCTAACTATCGACCCTCCTGGTAAACCAGAAGGCAACACAACGCCCGTAAGGTACTGCACAGTCTCACCCGATATAGCTATAGATGGTTGACTGTAAGACTCAAGTGTTTACAATCTAGGACAGAGTAGGGGATAAAGGGTTTCTTGATTACGGACCTATTCCGTGAACTGTTACTGTAATATACTTGTTCCTAGGAATCACATGCATATAACTCAAAATATAAATAGATTCTAATAATGACCTTGGTTATTCATCAATTATAATCATCTATTGCTAAAAGTAGTTAAAGATATGTAGACATTCAACACATTACACATATATTACCATGATTCACCCCCCCGGGCTACGTCCACAAAGATCTATCTCTTGGATCTTTTATTATGGTGGTTCTTGATTTCCTTGAGCCACACACTTACAGTGGTCCACAAAAGTGGTTAAGATCTATGTGAGGTGAACTAGATCGCACTAGGCTCTACAGCCTATGGTCTAATCCTCAGATCTACCTTCCCTCCTATCTATTCTTGCTCAACATCTTACAAAACTCGGTTCATACAACTCAAAATCCTTCCCGCATTGCCAGCAACAATACTCGGAACAATCACACAATGACAATCGTAATCCTCATAAAAACTAACATAAGCTCAACAATCATAACAACAAAAACAATAACCACTTTTTTATATGATACTTTTGTATCTATATTTATACATTTTGGGATTTTCAACTACTTACATAATATTACCAAAACCCTAACCCTTCTTGCACTAGGTTTTTCTCCCATGCGTGTGTTGTTCTTCCTCTAGCTGTCGCTTTCCTCTATGCACACTTTCTTGCATTCGCTCGTGCTGATATTTTTCCATTTGTCACTTTAGCTTCCTGCATTCTTTATTTCCCATGATCATCCTTCTTTCCACTTTGTCCTGGTGCCAACAAGGGTGGACATGTCCCATCTCACACCTTTATCCTAGTGCATGCGAACTTACACGTCTCCCAAATTCGACGACCAATATCGAGCGAGATCAACGACCGAGAGGCCATGTCGCATCCAAAAACTACAGGGATTGATATTATTTTGGGGTGTGATAGAAGTTTCCCTATGATATGTGGCATTATTTGAGTTGTTTCATATGGGAAAGGGCCATAATCCAAAACTGCTTGCTAGCCACGCGACAATGGTTTATGGTATTGTCTATACTACTATCTCACTCATCCCCCCACATCATCTGCCACCGTGCCACCAAATACCACTATACTCCTACCATCATGGAATTCCATGCCACCACTTCCACATCACCATGTCACCACCACATCATGTTGACATCATGTACAAAAAATACCCAAAATTTTCAAAATTTTGAATTTTTTGAGAATTGCATAAATTTAAAATTTTCCGCACACGTTTCCATGGAACTATACAATTAAGATTTTTACAGCTAATTTCAGCCCCGCAACCAACCAATTACCTCCACTCATGACTGATTGACCTTTCCAGGCACAAATTTCACTCGAATTCACTAAAAAATGGAGGAGTTTTACCCAATTTCGCCATGGCTTAACTGTAACTTCAAAATTCGTAATTTAGCCAATTCCAAGAATGAAAATACCCAAGAAGAAGATAAATTTGGGAATTTTAACCCATTGAATAAAATTCTCCCAAAATTGTTGGCGAATTCCCAAGCTTTGCCTAAAACTATTTGTCAAGCAAGTTGCAGACATTCTCTAAGATTTAATTTTTGCAATTTAGCTTCTACATGCTGACAAATGGCCCCATGCAGGATCAATATTGAACCCGTGGATTTGATACCACTTTGTAACTTCCCCAACCCCAATATGAACCATGCCACACAAACATTTCTATGCTCTAACACCAAAACATAACATTTTGTGTTACCAACAAACTTAAGAATTATCTCTAATACCATTTAATTAACTTAATATTCCTTACATATGCAACAAATATGAAGTACTAAAAACATACAATTCATGCATAAATATGTACAATTTAATCATAAATAATTAACATAACATACACACAATAGTTGTCACATAGACACATAAAATAACACTTATCTTTTAATGGTAAACCACCAATTGCATGAAGACCTCAGATGTACCTCCCATCCGTAGACTCTGCTTTTTATATACTGTCAACAACAGAGTCACTCCTAAGATGGGGCTATGAATCCACCAGGGAAAAGGATATTCTCACCAATCCTGCAAAGGTATGATAACACTCAACAAAATAAGGACATGCCAATGGCACCAACTCTATAAATAGTTCCACCTCATAGCCTCTCATTCCCCACAACCTATCCCACCCTAGGAGGTGTACCCCTTATTTGTTCGATAATCCTTCGACTGTACCACTTCCCTTCTAGGGATTCAATAATAGGTTGTCTAGGAAGTCTCAAAGCACCATGAAACTTGGAACAAACAAATTATCTCAAGATTTATGGCACCACTAGGACAAAACATAGAGAAACCTATTCCCAAAAATTCTCTCACCCAAGATAATTTCTCCACATGCCTGAAAAACTACCTCTTTAAACACAAACCACCAAGGATTTACAGGGTCACCAAAATCTCCATAGCTCCACATCTCTCCAGGAAAAAGTATGAATGAATGAAATAATTACACTAATTCCCAACATTATATGTGCATGTTCTCCTTGTGACACTTGGCACTCAAGGAACTACCTTGTCCCCCACTTTAATTCGCTCTCTTCCCTTAGGAACTTAGGATAACATTAAATCATAAGACTTTAGGACTTAGGAGTAATATTATTTTATTCCTAGGCTTAAGCCCCTTGACTTATCCCCTTTTCTATAATCCCATTATCCCCCTTTTCCCTCTCATGGATTCCTATCCCCCCATACTCTTTCGTATGACTTGGTCTACATTAGTGATGTATTTTATCAATAATATGAGTGATTACATATGACAACAATAGGTTTGTTGACATTTTAGCATCTAGGATCTCTGGCATAATAATCACACATGCACTCTGGCTTAAAACACATATGTATACATAGGCACTCTAACCCATATTATCCTAGAACACCAACCTATAAAATATATTTACAATTACAATTAGGGATCAACCCGAGGGTATTACAGGTGTCTCTTGCTAAGTTGGTGCTTAGTGGTGAGGATTGGTGTCTCTAGTAGATTGGTGTCTATGAATATATGTAAGATATTGGTGTCTCTTACTAATTTGGTTCTTATAGGTGGGGATTGGTGTCTTAAATATATTGGTTTCTATGAATATCTGTAAGACATTGATATCTCTTCCTAAGCTGGTGCTTAGTGGTGGGGATTGGCTTCTCTAGTAGATTGGTGTCTACGAAGATCTACAATAGTATTTTGGTTCCTACTAGGATTTGTACTAGTGGGGATTGGTGTCTCCAGTAAGTTGGTACCTACAAATATTTGTAACAATAGGTTGGTGCCTACAAAAAATTATAAAGAGAATTTTTGTGGTTTTCTACCGAAAGGGTTTCCACATAAATCTTATGTTCCATGTTCTACAATGTGATTGTTTTCTTATGGTTGATGAATATTTGAAAAAGTTAAAAAAAATCTTATACTGATTCACCCCCCTTAGTATAAGTGTGTGCTCAAAAACCCTGAGTAGATATTTTCCATTAGTTTCTTTGGATCACTACTATAGAATGCATTTACCTTCTAGGAATTGAAATACAATTGTTGAAAAGTAAATTTAATCTATTGAAAGAAAGTACACTAATTCCTCATCCAACCAAATAATCATGGCATATTGGAAAAGGAATCACACACCACTAAAAGTAAAAAATATATTCTATTGCGTGCCATTTGAACCCATAAAAAAATGCACCTACATAATAACCTAAAAATAACAAAGAAGATACAACAACATAATGAAAGAAAACTACAACCATTAAACAAATAAAAATTAAGAAATATAATATATGGGTTGAGGGGATCCAACTACAAGTTGTTTTCTTTAGAGAAAGCCCTTACCCTAAAGAAATCAAAGGGATGAATACCTCAAGAAAAAGCATTTTTCACAACAAACAAATGGAAATGACTTATCAGATCTTACATTAGTTGAAGAATTGAAATTACAATGTCAATGGAAATAACAAATAATCCTAAGTCTTGTTGGTTTCACTGATAACCTCTCATAAGCTATATAAATTAATTTAAATACAATTATGAGCTTATAGAATTCTTGGAATGGACCCCAAGAAATTTGTGGCTCTTCCCAACAAAATTCCTACAAATCAACAATTTAGTTCTTGCAATTATGAATCATTTAAGAAGTGACCAACTAATTTTAGTTTTCTTAATTGTTTGACTTGTTGCATCACTGTCCTAAGATAATTACCCTCATGTTTCTTATGCCACATGGTGAGAGGAACATTTAAAACCTCTATAATGTTGTATTTCAAATTTATGAAATATTCTTCAACACAAATCTAGCTATGAATTCTGCAACACACCCTTTGGCTACATATTCTACAACACCAATCCAAACTATTAATTCTAGATCATATGCTTATAGCTACAAAATTAGATTCATTAGCATATAATTTGAAATAATAACATTCTATAATACAAGGATAAAAAACATAGAATTTTGCGGCATAATGTTAAAAAACATTGCTTTCCATAGAACATGGTTTGGTAGTAGGGTACAAAATTGGATTTGTTAGTAGAACATAATTAATCAACAACACATTATTCCACAACATATGGAAACAAAACCTCTTGACTAAATTACTTATGAAACCCAATTGTCCCATCACTTTGTCTCATAATTATTCCAAACACATCAATTCACAAGTAAATAGTAGATAAAATGAATGGATAATAATTGATAATTATTGCAATAATAGAAGTAGTGAATAAAATATTTGGAGGGTTTATAGAAAAAATAGTCAATAAAGGATGACCCCAACCAAGAAATTTAGGGCTCATCATACCTTCAAAATTTAAGGGTTGCACATCCCTTGTACAACATGTAAATGTGTTGAACTTGCACAAAATAGATCTAGCTAGCAAATGACATACACAATTTGCAGAGAAAATATGAGAAAAGAGAAGGAGGAGAGAAAGAATGGAAGAATTCTCATTAACCAAATGAATGAATGATAATTTACACATGATATACTCGGTATAACTCAACTAATGCGCACTGGGGGAGAATCCAATCCACCATAGTGGTGGTATAGAGTGTGTTAACTCCTCTAATAAACTAGTGGATTTATTTCTATTCTAGGTGATAGGTTGTGACCTCAAGTCATTTTTTGAAGTTTCTGCAATCATTAAGCTTAGGTTTTTGGTTCTGTTTTAGAAAATAATGTGGTCCATGAAGTCTTCTTTTCCAAAATTTCCATAATTCATTTTCAACAGCTAACTTATGTTCAAAAGTTGGATGTGTGCTGAGGAAAGTTTCGACTTTCCACAACTAAGGGACACTTTTCATAAATGGGTGCGCTGTTGAAAGTGGTCAATCTCAAGATCTTTGACAATCAGTTCACGGATGGTGCGCTGTGGAAAGTACACACTTTCCGCAGCTAAGGAGCGGTTCCAATTGATATGGCGCGTTGTTGAAAGTAATTAATTTTTGTAGCTAAGGAGGGTCTTCTACAAAGCGTTGCACTGTGGAAAGTGAATACTTTCCGCAGCTAACAGGGGTTTCCAAAAGAGTCACGTGCTGGTGAAAGTGGCAAGCGAGCATTTGGCAGAGGCGTTTTCCACGGGCCGTTGCTGCACAATGCAGGAATCACGTGCGTGATATCCCCGTATGACAGTAATTATGATGTGATCACCCCACGACAGAGTAAATCCAAGGCAGGCGCTGAAAGGAGTGGGCAATCATTGAAACTCAACCATCCATGTCAGGATATGACTGTAAATTGAAATCGTTCCAGAACCCATGCTCAACGCTCATCACTTTCGAAATGGCAAGTTCATGTTCGGTGATACAGGTACAGAGGAGGTACTGTCGGCCTGACACCATCAAATCAAACAGAGGTCTCATATCACAAACTGTTTCCAAAACACTGTCGAAGTTTTCATTTGATTCGAAATAGAGTCGAAGCCCAGACTGCTTTCAACAGCGCAGAACCTCGGCTCGACTAAGCAATTACAGGGATTACAGTGGTCAAGTGCTTGAGCTGCAGAATGGTGAGAAAACGCAGTGGCGTTTTACTCAAACGAGAATTGGATAACTTATCCTTTTTAGAATCACATCCCGAGGTCCAGAGGCATTTTTCAAATACGGGGTGCGTGGAATTCGCAGAAAGGTTACAGGTTGGGTCTCACCAGGCCACAGCCGAAGCCTTCACCAAAAAATTTGATGGCAACAAAGCTCGCGTTGGCTCTATGGAAATCAAGGTGGATGAGGCTGTCATTACCACAGCCACAAGATTGCCAAGAACTGGTTAAAAATGGTTTAAAACCACCGCTCCTGAGAATCTGGATTTCAGGGTCTATTTGAAAGATGGGTACAAGCACAAAGCGTGGAGAAAAGGTATGCTCATTTCATATCTGGATGAAGAATGGAAAGATTTATTCAAAGGCATTCAACTATACATTACCTCAGAAGGAAGATATGATAAATTGATGATGTACCACTTTAAACTCATGGATCACTTTACAGGCAAGACCCCCATCAATTTGCCTTATTTCTTATATCACAATTTGTCTAAGGTCTGCAAGAGAATTAGAGCTCAACCTTTGAGCATGAAAACTACTCTATGTCACCTAGGCCTCATTAAATTGATTCTTCTACAAGAATTGAAACAACAAGGGAGGAGTTGGGAGCACTTCCTGTTCTGGGAAGGTTTTGAAACCCAGAACCAGACTGCAAATGAACAGATGGCAAGTGCAAGAAAGAAATCCTCTCCTCAGAGTAGCTCAAGAAGAAGAAGGGCCTTACCAGGACCTTCAGAGGACAGGATATCTGGATTGAATCCTCACAGGTTGAAGAGAAAATTGAATTTCGAGCAGACTACAGAGCAGACTACACAACAGAATTCAGGACATCATACACAGCAGAGTACAGGAAATAACATCCTTAATTTTCCATATTTGGATTCAGAGTCTGAGCAGCAAGACCAATGCCCTGTCATTAAGAGTTCTGAGCAATCAGCCGAATGTGCACAGAACTATGAAACTTTCAGTCATATAGAGCAGGGAGAATCATCCAAAAACCCTAAGTCAAATAAGTCTCAAAGGATCAAAC
>ML800781.1:41906-63485 GCA_009831015.1 Picea engelmannii
ATATATTTTGGATGTAGGTTTCACAATTAAGTTCTTCAACCCATAAAATATATGGAAGTGACTTTGTACGTAGCATGCAAGATGCCATCTCTTTTAGAGATCTATTTTTCCACTGAACAACTCTGTTTTGCTGCGAAGTATAAGGAATTGTGTGTTGCAACTGAATCTTGACCTCATGAAAAATATTATGTATCTCATGGTTGACATACTCTCCCCCTTTATCTTTTCGGAGGACTTTGATTTTATTTCCTGACTGTGTCTCAACAAGGGCTTTGAAATCTTTGAGGTGTTGAAAGACCTCTGATTTTTGCCTAAGAAAGAAAATCCATGTGAAGCATGATAAATAATAAAAAAATGGTCACGTACCTTTCTTTACTGATTGATGGATGTGAAAAAGGGCACATGAGGTCACTATGGATCAGAACTAAAGGAAAGGAAGCCTTCTGAATCTTTCCTTTGTTGAATTTCTCTTGAGGGTGTTTTCCAAGAACACATCCCTCACAAATTCCTTTGGAGAAGTGGATGTCACATAGACCATCAACCATTACATGATTTATAACCTGTTACATATATCTAAAATTTAAATGCCTGAACCTTTCATGCCATATCCTACTTCTTTCATCAACATGGGTAAGCAGTAATGCAAGAATCTGGTTCAACAAATTTAGAAAATGTGTACTCTAGATTGATGATTTACCTCACCGGTAGCAACCATGGAATTGGTTTTCATGTCATAGATATCCACTGCATCAGGTGTGAATATGAATCTCTTTATTGATTGATGGATGTGAAAAAGGGCACATGAGGTCACTATGGATCATATCTAAAGGAAAGGAATCCTTATGAATCTTTCCTTTGTCAAATTTCTCTTGAGGGTGTTTTCCAAGAACACATCCCTCACAAAATCCTTTGGAGAAGTGGATTTTAGGTAGACCATCAACCATTCCCTTCTTGCTGAGTTTTTGAATACATCTAAAATTTAAATGCTCGGACCTTCGTGCCATATCCCACTGATTTCATCAACATGGGTAAGCAGTAATGCATAATCTGGTTCAAAAAATTTAGAAAATGTGTAGAGTCTGGATTGATGATTTACCTCACTGGTAGAAACCTTGGAATTGGTTTGCATGTCATAGATATCCACAACATCAGGTGTGAATATAATTCTTTTTCTGGTGCCGAATTTTTTCATCTGATACATGGAGACAAGATTGACGGAAATTTTAGGAACGTGTAGCACATTCTCGAAGCTTCCGTTTGTGAGTTAAATTCTTCCTTTGCCAGTGACCACGACTAGAGAGTTGTCCCCCATCAAAACAGGAGGACCTTCGCATGCATCCAATGAATAATAAACTTATTTTGTGGCTTCCATGTCGTGTGATTCACCTGAATCTATGATCCAAGCATCATGAGAGGAGTTGATGGAAATAAATGCATGGATATAATTGTCTTTCTTGGAATTCTGATCTTCTGGCATCTTCTTCTTGGCACCCTCGGGGATGTGATATCCAAGGTTGTTTTGCTGAAACATTTGGACCATTTGATCTATCTTTTTCGGCATACATGCAGATTCTGGATGGAATCCTTTATGGAAGTAAGTGCATTTCTCCCCCTTTCTTCCCTTTTGACCTTTGGATCTAGAGGCATCATTGAAGGGTTTTGAGTACCCTTCCTTATTTAGATTTGCATGTGATTTCCTTTTGTCTTTGTCTTTATATTTTTTATATTTATGACCACTAACATCTTGTATAGTAAGTGCATGTGCCTTTGGACCTTTTATTTTTCCCATATTGATGAGCTTGTTCTGCTCTTGTGTCATATACTCGATAAATGCCTCAAGAGAGGGAATTGTCTAGGTGGCTCCAAAAACTGAATGAAATGTAGATACAAACATTGATTATTTAGGAACAAGTTTGGAGAGAATGGTAAGAACCATTTTATTCTCCTCCTTATATTTATCAACCCCGCAAGCCTTGAGTTGCGACAACAAGTCCTTATAATTGGTAAAGAAATATTGGATATTGTCGAAGGTTTTTGGATCTAAAGTGAGAAATTACACCTTGAGCATGTGTCCCCTCATCTCATCTTGTTTTACAAAAATCCCTTCCATGGTGGTCTAGGCTTCATTAGGGGTTTTACAGGAGGATATGTGAAAGAGGAGTTCAGAAGAAATGAGACTACAAATAGTTCCAAATGCTTCATCCATTCGATTTAGATACTTGTATTTTTCTATGGTTGATGTGGGTTCAATATCTATGTTCATGGTTAACCTGTATAATCCTTTGCCTTGAATATGAATTATCATCTTCTCATTCCATGCAAATAAATTGTACAGTGTAAGAATGAATTCTTTTGGAAATTCCATTTTTCCCTGTCTTCAATCTTCGGTACCTCCAAAAATAATCTAGTGTGTCTTTTCCCTAGTAGTACGTCAGCTCTGATACCATGTAAATGTGTTGAAACTACACCTACTAGATCTAGCTAGCAAATGACATACACAATTTGTAGAGAAAATATGAGAAAGAGAAGCAGGATAGAAATAATGGAAGAATTCTCATTAACCAAATGAATGAATGATAATTTACACATTATATACTATGTATAACTCAACTAGTGCACACTAGGGGGGAATCCAACACACCATAGTGGTGGTATAGAGTGATATGGGCACACACCAACAGTTACGAGAGTAAACTGCCACCTAGTCTAGTCTCTTAGTCAGTTACGGGAGTGAACTACCACCTAGTCTGAGTTAACTAGTCTCTCAGTCTTCAGTTAACTGACTAAAATGAAGTGAAGTGAGGAGGAGATCAAGGAATCATGAGTAATGTGCTAGTTTGGTGATAATACCAAGGAAAATGTGCATTAGCTGGTGATGATCCCAATGTGCAATCTATAATCCACTCAATTGATCAAACTGAAGTGTGAACTGAAGAGAATATTCTCCCTAAACTATAGGAGATTGGATAATGACTAATAAACATAGGGAAAACTTAGGAAAAATAAATCCTAGGTGTGTGTGAAGTATCTCCAACACAAGAAAAGGAAAAAATGTAATTCATAGGACTACCAACTCAATGCTTCTAATTGTCTCTTCTATGAAATGTTATCTTGATTAGTTGCTAACTATATTTCATTATTTGTGGCTACAATTTATATGTTTACATTTGTATTTGTATTTGTTTCTTCCATACTCATTTTTCCTCTATTTTTATCCTAGCCACTACCTTTGTTTATTTTGTTCTTCTATATTGAGTATGAATCTAAATAAAGCCACCGAGGATTACATCCCATAACAATGAAGAGTACCAATTACTTACCACACAACCTACAAGAGACTAATTATTAAGCATGCACCATTCAATCTAGTTTATGGAAAATAAGTAGTAAAGTTGCTAGAATATTTGATCCCAAGCATGTGGGTTTCCATTGCCACAAGGATGTTAGACATTTCTAAGATACAATAAAAGTTGGAGTTTCTTGCAAGGTATCACCCGATGGTTCAAAAGTGGAGATAGAAAACAAGACATGATTGACATATAGAAAAAAAAAGTTTACACATGGATATTTTTTCAACCTCTATGATAGTAAGTTTTGGAAACATCCTAGGAAACTATGGATGCATTGGCCTAGGCCAAATAGATTGTGTAGAGTACAAGGGAAGGTGTAGTACAATTGGATCAATTGGATGGAAAGATAAAGATAGGATGGGTGAATGGCACATGCCTAAATCCATACACTGCACATGACCCCAGTTGAACCACCCTACATTTTTTGGGAGGGAAATTTGTGTACCATACTAGCAATTGATTCTAGCAATTCAATTTCAACAATTTAATTTAGATAGTTCCAATTCTAAAAAAAAATAACATTTTAATGTTTCTATCACTTTGTATGTTTAAGAATAAACATAGAGTATGTATATGATTACATAGGATAATTCCACCACCATACCATATCTCTATGGTTAGGTATTTGGTGGCAACTAGATATCTACAAAAGGGATGGGATGGGTGTCATAATATTCTAGGAAAATATGGAGTTAATAGGCCACATAAAAGGGGGAGTGTCTACAAGGTATCTATGGTGAAACGTTTGTAGGTCAAAAACATATCCTTGGGTGGGAATTGTTTCAAGGGAAAGAATCATGTATTATCACTTTCAATGCAGACATAGTAGGTAGCAGACATCCCCACAAATGTTGCATAGGCTACACTTGAAATAATCAAGTCACATAAATGATCAAATCCATTACAAAAAAATTTGTGTGTCTTTTCCTTCACTCACGATTTTATTTATGCAAATATATTAGGGATTTATGTTAGATAGGCAAGATATGGGAAATAATATCAACTATTAATATGGTGGACACCCATGGAAGTATTGATAGTTCAAATTCCATGGGTGTCCACCATATTATTTTATAGTTAAAGCATGTATTTATAGTTCAAATTCCATTAAATGAAGAATATCATTTTAACTTTATAAGTTTGCAGAGATACTCAAGTTTCAGAGATGAACCTACACTAGAAAAAAGAAACATAGACAATAAGAAGGATAATTCAGTTAGAGCATACCAATTTGGAATATATGGCTTGGGTTTTATGAAGGTTCCATAGATAAGGAACCCATCCATTCAATTATGTGTTATTAGAGATGAATTTTTTCGGTACTAATGACATCAGGAATAAAAAGTATTGAAATTTAAGAAGAATTCCATGAGAGATATTAGTTATTGGTAGGGGCACGATGGGATAAGGTAGAATAAGAAAAAATCAAGGGGGGGAAATTACCCTATCATTGACCCCAAGGACCTAGTTTGTGTAGAGGATTTATTTGATCTATAAGTTCAATTGACTAAGAAGGATGAGAACATGAACATATTTATTTACTAGGTGGAATTAATTGATTGGGACATCCTCCTTTTTCCCCAAGTTCGCACCAGACACTTACCAAAAACTAACAAGGGTGGGATGTGGTTGTTACTTGCATTTGAATTATTTTTCAAGTGAAGAATCAACATTATACTACATGCCCCATACTTTGTTACCTCTATAGACATGAAGAAATGTATGAGACTCCTACTATCACAGACTCATATCAGTACCATTTGGGTGAACAATAATATTAATATTGATAAATATAACATCCAAGCTATCATCAAAATGTTGTGGGAGGGGTTATACGTCATTGAAACATTCTCATCCTAGCTAGTTGTGGAGGGAGAAGGAAAAGAGGAAGAGGAAAAAATAGATGTGTACCTAAAATACAACAAATAGAAATTCTTGAGGGGGTACAAGATCCCCTCCATAAAAAAAATTCGAGTGGAAATATTGATACCACTATTATGTAAATGTGTTGAACCTGCACAAAATAGATCTAGCTAGCAAATGAAATACATAGTTTGCAGAGAAAATATAAGAAAAGAGAAGCAGGAGAGAAAGAATGGAAGAATTCTCATTAACCAAATGAATGAATGATAATTTACAAATGATATTCTTTGTATAACTCAACTAATGCACACTATAGGATAACCCAATGTCACATAGGGGTGGTCTAGAGTGATTTGGACACACACCGACAGTTACAAGATTAAAATGCCACCTAGTCTAGTTTCTTAGGAAGTTACGAGAGTTAACTGCCACCTAGTATGAGTTAACTAGTCTCTCAGTATTCAATTAACTGACTGAAACATAGTGAAGTGAGGAGGAGATCAAGGAATCATGAGTAATGTGCTAGTCTGGTGATGATCCGAAGGAAAATGCACATTATCTAGTGATGATCCCAATGTTTCATGGTGATGATCCCAATGTGGAATCTAGACTCCACTCAATTGATCAAACTGAAGTGTGAACCGAAGAGAATATTATCCTAGATAAATATTTTCCCTAGACTATAAGAGACTAAATAATGACTAGTAAACATAGGGAAATACTTAGGAAAAATAATTCCTACGTGTGTATGAAGTATCTCCAACACCCCCCTTGAACATCACTATGGTGAGAATAAAGAATGGGTCTCGACAACGAGGCCATGTTAGGTACCCAAATACAAAACATACATTGAAATAAATGAGGAAAGAGGGAAAACCTCATAGGAAACCCCCCCTCAAAGTACAATGTATGTAAAAAGAAGAACTGGCAGTTGCTAGGAAACTGTCTCCTTCACTCCAATATGACTACATAGAGAATGGAACTTCTGCTTAGTGAAGGTCTTGGTGAAGATGTCTATAATATGTTATGATGAAGGAAATAACTATAGGTTTATGATCCCCTCTTGTACTAAGTCCTGAATGTAGTGCATGCAAATCTCGATGTGATTCACCCTCTGCCTCTGAACTGGATCTCTACAGAACTTTAGAGTGCTCTAGTTGTCACACCAGATGACGATAGACTGATGAAACTGAATTCCCAACTTAGTGAGAAAATTTTGTAGCCACATAACCTAAATGGTTATGTTAACTACCCCTTTGTACTCTGCCTCAAATGAAGATAGAGCAATAACATCCTGCTTCTTTCTTTACCAACAGATAGGCCTGAAACCAAGACTGAGTGAGTAACCATATGTGGACTTGCGATCAATGGTATTTCCAGCCTAATTAGAATCAACAAACCCGATGAGGTCCAATGTAGAGTCTGTTGCATAGTGAATCCTGAAGGTGATGGTGCCCTATATGTATCGAAGGATAGCCTTACAATGTAGCTCATGTGGCTTCTACATGAACCTGGAGACTTCTCTAACTGCATAGGAGAGGTATGTTCTGGAGTGTGTGAGATACAAAAATCTCCCCACTAGCTATCTATACAGTGTGCTTTCCACTAGTGGAGTGTCCCCGCCATCCTCAAGTTTGACTCCTAATAGGAAAGGAGTCGAGGTAGAATTGTAGTCTGTCATGTGAAATATCTCAAGGATATCTCGTGCATACTTGGCCTGGGAAAGTTTGATTCTTGATGCATCCTGATTGATCTTGAGTCCAAGGAATAAATGTAGTGGACCCATGTCTATCATCAAGAACCTCTCATGAAAAATCCTATTGAATGTAGAAATCACTAAAGTTGAGAAATCAGTGATTAGAAAATCATCTACATACAGAACTAGGAGTAGAAGTGAATCAACCATCCTGAGCATGTAAACATTCGGGTCTGACTTACAATGTACAAAGTTCTGTGACAACAGGTAGGAGTCCATCTTGGCATACCATGCCCTCGGGTCTTACTTGAGGCTATAAAGAGACTTATTTAGTCGATAGACCAAAGATGAATTCTACAAAAATCCCTAGGGTTTCTCCATATAGATCTCCTCAAAGATATCACCGTGAAGAAATGCATTCTTCACGTCCATCTGATGGACTTCCCATCCCTTGGATTTCGTAATGGCCAGTGCCAAACATATGGAATCCATCTTCTCTATTGGAGAGGAGGTTTCATCATTGTCAATGTCGTGAACCTACTGAAATCCTTTGGAAACTAGCATGGATTTGTATCTTCTAACTTGCCCATCTGATGCGCTCTTGGTCCTGTAGACCCATCTGCACCTGACAAGTTTCCTTGCTGAAGGAAGGGGAGCCAGATCCAAAGTTTGGTTCTTGAGGAGGGATTTGTACTCCTCCTTCATGGCATATTCTCAAAAGGGATTTCCATCAGCCTTGCCATAGGACCATGGATATCAAGACTAATCCATGAAAACATGCCTGGGTGGCATCGGTTCAGTGGCAGTGAGTGCAAGAGGAGGCTCCTCAAAATCAGATTGATTCCTTCTAGTATCATTTGGAACCCCAACAAGATCTCTCGCATCCTGAAGAGTAGTCTTTGCATACTTAGCCTTCTTCTCTAGCTTTGCATCTGCATCTGCATGAAATGACTCTACATATGACTGTACTAACTCAATATATGAATCTTATGAATTAGAACTCTCATCAGAAGAAGAGTTGGCATGTGCATGCTCATCATCTTTGATAGTTGGAAGAACAAAAGTGTTTGCATGCGACTCCTGAGGTACATGCAAGCTACTTTCCTCTAATTGGACACTACACTAAATGATGAGTCATTTCGAGGAGAGATCAATGAGTCTATATCCCTTCACACCATTGAGGTATACAAAAAATATACACTCTGTGCTCTGTGGATCAAGTGCCTTCCTCTTCTCATAGGTAATCCTATCCCATGAACATGAACTGAATATACGAAAGTGGGTCACTTCCGGTTTGAGGCTGCTCTAGGCCTCGTAGGGGGTCTTATCCTTGACAAATCTATGCAAAGATCTATTTTGGATGTAGTTTGCACAATTAAGTGCTTCGAACCATAATCTCCATGGAAGTGAATTTGCATGTAGCATGCAACATTCCATTGTTGATTAATTGGGTTGGTTGTCATTGATGTCAAACCTTGAAGAATTGCGGTAGCACAAAGGTTTGGGTAATGGACCCAAGTTTGTTTGATGTATAATGGTATGCATTTTAATATATTTGAAGGTAAGACTATTCTGGATAGATATTACTTGTCATTCCATTTCCATTGGTATGTGGAATTTCACATAACTCCTCACGTTTAGAGAGTTATGGCCATGTGAAGTTGGAGAACCCTCATGAGTCATCTAGAAGCCCCAAAAGGTCAAAGTAATCAAAATGGTTGCAAAGAAGAAATTATTCAAATACTAAAGTGAAGTGATGAGTGTACTATAATTCAAAGTGGATACAAAAGAAATTATTTAAATAATAAATTTAATGGAGAAATTACTAAGTGGACAAGTGGTTAGAAGTGGGTTAACCCTAACATAAGGAAAGTGGGTTAAGATGGTTAAAAGGTAACCCCTTGAGGAAGCTACATGAAAGTATAAATAAGAGGAAAGACTCTCTCATTTTAATAACACTTGAGCATATTGAATATATACAAGTGACTCAGGTAACCAAAGGATATCTAAGCTTAATTTCAGAGGGAAGGTGAAGTAAAGAAGGCTGAAATTCAAGGGAGGATAAATTATTTTGATGATGCTTTCTAAGGTATGTTATTTACAGGTTATCTCACCATTTTCGAAATAACGTTTTTTCTAGAATTATTCATACTGTGAAATTGGGAGGCCATTGAGGAAACATATCCAAGTAGTTGTGATAATAATTTCACCTTGTGGGTCATTGTATTTTTGGAGTTATACTCCGTGGAAAATAAGGTTTGTGTCTAGTCCTGAAACTAGTCTAAAACAGGTGTTTCGGGTAAAAATGTCATAACTTATTCATAAAAGATCCAAATTTAGTAAGACTAAATGTATTGGTTATAGTACATTCTGTAGTATTCTGTGTACCATTTTCAGATCCATACAACAAATATTCCGTGTGGGGAACGCTCTACAAGTTCGCTCTTTAGAATAAGCCAAAATTCAACAAGGTGTGCCATTTTTTCTATAAATCCTTTTCTGAGAGGTTCAAAGTAGTGAAACTTGGAGGAATTGCATAAAAGACACTGAAGAACATTGTATACTATTTTCATATCTTTATTCATTGCAGGTACATAGTTATGATTATTTCAATTTAGGATTATTGACTAATCCAAAATTAGTCATGTGAGACTAAAGTAAAGTTTGATGAAAATGCTAGTCTCTTGTTGTTAAATTTAAGGAAGGTTTGTAGGTATGTGATCATATACACCAAGTATATTACAGAGTTGCAAATCAGATTTGGATTATGAAATTGATGAGGGATTTTGGTTGAGGTACATGTGGGGTACATGGTTGAGACAAGTAGTTAATGAGTTGGAACATACATGAGGTGTATAGTTGATGATGTTGGTACATCTTGACGAGTCATAGTTTATGTGTATTTGATGCATGATTGATACATATTTGGTGCATGGTTGATGCACTCATTGATGGTACAAGTTGAGGTATAGATTGGTGCATGTTTGATGCATTTTGTTATGGTATAGGTTGAGGTACATGTTGGCACATGTTAGGTTGTTACAAGTTGTTTGGTGCAGGTTGATTGGTACATGTTTACAACAATATATCTCACAGTGATAGTGTGATAGTAGTTCCATCATTCTACTTATATTTCAGGGCGGTTGGATGGGGCAAGGACAAGTGGTTGTATCCACCTTTCGGTTGTAGTTGGAGAACATAGGGGTTTGTAGCCTCCTTATGATTGTAGCCATGGAATTGGGGAGTTGGAGATTCCCTCAAGTTGTAGCCTGAGAAACTAGGGGGTTGGAGCCTCCTTCCAGTTGCAGCTGGAAAACAAAGGAAGTTGACGCTTCCAATGAATGTAATTCTTAAATACATATAAGAAAAAACATTCCATGGTTTTCTCTCGCTTTGGGTTTCTACATAAAAAATAGGTGTACTTTTTATATGTGTGATTGTTCAATTTTTCATTGTTTATTTACTCTGCAACTGTTAGATGATAATTCTACATTGATATAACACTTTCATTTTATTCTGAAAAAGGATTAAATTGGCTTATTACTGATTCACCCCCCCTCTCAATAATCCAAGAATTGTTATCAGAGCAGGTTCCTTTCGGAAACAATTTAACCACTGGAAGGAGATCATGGATTATTCTGAGAATGGAGTACCAATATTTAATGGTCAAAATGGTTTAAAGTAGGAGATGTGGAGTAGAAGGACATAATTATTTTTACAGGAACATCGACATTGTATTTGGCTATCGGTTGTTACGGGATATGATAGTTCAAAAAGGGAAAAGACTGCAGCCAAGAAGGAATTGGAGAAGAATAACAAGTTAACAATCGATTTCATCTGGGAAGCATTACCTAATCCAGTAAGAGAAAATGTTGGTAAATGTTCATTATCTAAAGAACTTTGGGATAAGTTACATGACATATATTATTCACCCATCGCAAATTCAGAAAATGCCAAAGAATATGCAGATACATATCAAGAAGAATTGTGTTCACTATGTCAAACAAATTCATAAGATGAAGAGTACATAATCACCAGAGGTATGTTGTTTTGCTTTAATTGTGGAAAATGCAGACATATTGAAATAGAATGTCGTGAAGGAAATGAGGCATAAAAACTAATTGAAAAGGAAGAAAAATATGAAGAAGAATTGATTAGTGATTTAGATGAACTAAGAGAAGAAAACAAGTCACTCAATAAAGAATTGATGAACCAAAAGGAAAGTGTTCACATTTTGGAAGAAGCCCAACAGGTCATCGAGAACTTAATAAATCAACTAGAAGAAGCCATAAATATCGAAGAAAATATTGAATATCAAAAGCCGTATTTGAAAGCCAACATAGAAACACAAAAGGAAGAAGCAAAAATGAGAGAGAAGATATTGAGAGATCATATTAAGGAAAGAAATAACGATCTAAACCAGCTTGAGGCAGATTTTGGTTAAGAAGAGAAAGGACCTGAAGAAAAAATAATCACATTAACAATTCATCTTGAAGAAGAAAAAAGAACAGAAGAAGTCATGAAGTATCAGATAATGAAGAAATAAGAAGAGGATGGGAAGCTTGAAGAAGAATTTGTCACATTGAAAAGTAAAATCGTCAAGCTCAACAAGAATGTTGAAGATACAGAAACATCCACATCAGTTATAGAGAATGAAGAGAAGCAGTCTAGGTTGCTAGAAAAGAATAATGAAGAAAATAGAGAGAGTTATGCAAAAGTACTCAAAGGAAGGAATCATGGTCAACCAGAATCTAAGAAAACTATTGATGATACATCTTCAAGAAGACCATCCATGTTCAATCCACAAAGAAGCTTCAATCATGATCATGATCAATCAAGGCAAAAATTCAAAAGGACTATGCCAGAATATCATTCACTACTAGGTATGCAAATTTCTTTTATGGTCATTGTTTTTATTGTACTAAATTTGGACATAAGGTTGCAGATTGTAGGATTATAAAAGAAATGTTCAAGAAATAAATGCCCATGTGGCCCCACATAACATTGAATGTTACAAATGTCATAACTATGGACACATAGCTAGTGATTGTAGAAGCATGATCAATACATACATGAAAGAGAACATTGATATCAGGTGTAAGAAAGTATGGATAAGAAAACACGAAGAACAGGTGAACAAAGACCAGGTCCCAGAGATCGCAAGATTGGCAATAAAACGAGATGAATAAAATTCTACAGAGAAAACGAAAGATGTTAGGTACATAAAGGTTTGGAAAACAACTTAAATAAAAGAAGGAAAAGTAAATAAGGAACATGTTCAAGAGATTGTACTTTCATTCATTGTAGTGAAAGATGAATCCACAGACAGAAAGAAAGAAGTCAGAGCTCAAAGAGATGATGAATCTACCAATGAAGATGATGATGAATACACATTAAAGCATGAATGTTTCTGAGCCATCCGACTTAGAGACTCCCAGGTAACATGAATATTAGATAGGGGGAGTCTATGTGATAGTTGTGACAGACCAAAGAACCATCCTTCAAGAAGCTTGCTGAGTTTGAATAGACAGATCTAGAGAAATCAGTTCACATAAGTGCAATCAATTGTAGTAGTGAATACTTCATGACAGTACAATGATAAATAAGTCAACATTATGGATAGTTGTGCAGTATATTCTTGGAAAATATGGACATAGATGGATTCATAAGAACACTTAGCAGGTTTGGAAAAATATATGACAATGGATGAGAGAATGTATGCATAGATTGGTTCAGAGAGTGGTTTAGAGACAAAGGAACATTATCATAATGGATGATAATTAAAAAGGAAATGTCTCGAACAATGCTAATGGATTCAAAATTGACAGATATGTTTTGGACACATGTAGTGCATACAATATTTCACATTCAAAATAGAGTAATTCTCATAAACAACAATGAAAAAAATCCCTATGAGCTATGGAAATGAAGAACACCAAATGTGAAGCACTTTAGAGTATTTGGAAGAAAATGCTACATCAAAAGAGAAGATGGTAGAATGGGAAAGTTTGAATCTAGTGTGGAAAAAGGAGTACTTGTTGGTTACTCAAGTACAAGGAAAGCATACAAGTGTTACAATATGAGGTTGAACAAATTTGTGGAAAGCATCAATGTAACAATTGATGAAACAGGTGGACAAGAATTAAAGGAACAAGAGAATGAATCAATGGAACAACTTTACAAAGAAAAATCAAAAGATGAAGAATAACTAGAAGGGGAAGATGAAGAAGATCAGATAGAAGTAGAAGAGAAAGTTCATCAAGTGCCTCCAAAGACACCTAGAAAATGAGTACAAAAGAATCATCCTTCTGATCAGATTATCAAAAAAAAAGATGCAGGAGTTGAGACTAGAAGAAGAATCTGTTCGCCAGAACAATTGCACCTAGCACTCTCATCTACGATTGAACCAAACATTTTTGAAGAGGCCAGTAAGGATGAATTTTGGAATAAGGCCATGGATGAAGAATTGGATCAAATAGAGAAGAATAACACTTGGGAATTGGTTCCAAGACCAAAGAATAAGAATGGGATTGTCACAAAGTGGGTATTCGGAAATAAATTGAATGAAGATGGACAGATTACAAGGAACAAATCTAGATTAGTATGTAAACGATACACACAGGTTGAAGGAATCGACTCTAGAGAGACATTTTCCCTAGTTTCCAGAATGGAAGCAATCCGATTGCTTTTAGCTTATGCATGCTCCAAGAATATTAAAGTGTATCAGATGGACATGAAATCAACTTTTCTGAATGGGGAACTTGAAGAAGAAGTCTACATTGAACAACCAGAAGGATTTCAGTTGTCATAGAACACAGATTATGTGTGTAAATTGAAGAAGACCTTGTTTGGTCTAAAACAAGCTCCTAGAGCATGGTACTCTAGACTGGATAAATATCTACAACAAGAAGGGTTCAGAAAAGGAAGTGTAGACAAAAACCTCTACATCAAGGTAGCTCAAGATTGTATTTTGTTAATTGAAGTTTATGTTGATAATATTATTTTTGGAAGCAATGATGACAGGTTAAGACAAAAATTTGCAAAGGATATGCATAATGAATTTGAAATTTCATTACTTAGAGAACTATCCTTCTTTCTTGGTATTCAGATACGTCAAAGAAACCAAGGAATTTTTATTTCTCAAACTAAGTATATCAGAGAAATGCTAAAGAGGTTCGGAATAGAATATTGCAAACTAGTTACCACTTCTATGAAAACCAGTTCCAAGTTGAGCAAATATTATGATTCAAAGTCCACAGACCAGAGGCAATACAAGTCAATGATTGGTATCTTACTATATGTGACAACATCTAGACCATATGTAATGTAGGAAGTTGGATATGTGGAACGATTTCAAGCAGCACCAAAGGAATCACATGTATTAGCAGTGAAGAGGATTTTCATATATCTCAAAGGAACGGAAGAGTTTGGATTATGGTATCCAAAAAAAAAGGATCTATCACTTATTTCCTACATAGATGCAGATTGGGCAGGTTGCATTGATGATTGACGAAGCACTAGTAGAGGAACGTTCTACTTAGGTGAGTGTTTAGTATCATGGCTAAGAAAGAAACAATCATCAGTATCCTTATCTACAACCGAGGCAGAGTATATTGTAGCAGCAACATGTTGTACACAAGTTTTATGGATGAAACAAACTCTGACAAATATATAGGTTGAGTATGATGAGCCCATTCCAATCTATTGTGATAGTACAAGCGCCATCAATATCTCAAAGAACCCGATGATGCACTCCAAGATGAAGAACATTCCAATCAAGTATCATTTTCTACAGGAACAGGTTGTAGAGAAGAAAATTAGAGTTGAATATGTGGGCACAAAAGAACAAGTGGTAGACATCTTTACAAAATCGCTTCCAAGAGAAGCCTTTGAGTATCTTCGCCAGATACTCTAAGTAATTTCTAATCCAAAATGAATGACTTTGAATGCTTATCTTATATGTCTTAGATATACAAGAGGAAGCACCATAAAGAGGACAGTTCAGGTTGGGATATTAGTTTCAGGGACAATTCAGTTAGGGGGAGTAGCCCTGGATGGAAATATACCTTTTCCATTGATGACAAAGGGGGAGAGATTTATTAGATGCAGAGCATAGAGGCATGGTTCTAGGGGGAGCAATGGCCACAGGGGGAGCATGAGTGATATGACTTCAGTATTGCATGAAATAACCTTAGTATTGTATCAAAGTGTTTCCATCAATGCCAAAGTGGGATATTGTTGATTAATTGGGTTGGTTGTCATTGATGTCAACCCTTGAAGAAAGTTCGATAGTGAATTTCAGTAGTATAAAGGTTTGGATAATGGAACCAAGTTTGTTTTATGTCTAATGGTATGATTTTTAATATATTTGAAGGTAACACTATTCTGGATGGATAGTACATGTCATTCCATTTCTGGTGGTATGTGGAACATCACATAACTCCTCACGGTTAGAGAGTTATGGCCATGTGAAGTTGGAGAACCCTCATGAGTCATATAGAAGCCCCAAAAGGTCAAAGTAGTCAAAGTGGTTGAAAAGAATAAATTTTTTAAATAATAAAGTGAAGTGATGAGTGTACTATAAGTCAAAGTGGATACAAAAGAAATTATTTAAATAATAAATTTAATGGAGAAGTTACTAAGTGGACAAGTGGACAAGTGGTTAGAAGTGGGTTTACCCTAAAATAAGGAAAGTGGGTTAAGATGGTTAAAAGGTAACCCCTTTAGGAAGATACATGAAAGTATAAATAAGAGGCAAGGCTCTCTCATTTTAATCACACTTGAGCATATTGAATATCTACAAGTGACTGAGGTAAGAAAAGGATATCTAAGCCAAATTTCAAAGGGAAGGTGAAGTAAAGAAGGACAAAATTCAAGGGAGGATAGTGACCTGTTAGAAATAATGGATGTGCTCGTTTAACCATAGAAAATATAGTAATATTGTCACCCAACCATAGGTCGAATCCACCCCTGATCACCTTAACCTTGACATAGAATGATTCCACAAGAAAACCAATAGCTAACCAAGGCTAATGCACCAAACAAAGATAACCAAGACTAATCAGAAAGTCCAACCATAACCAATAAGGAGTCTGAGCCTAAACTGAGAATACAAATTGCAGTAGTTGTAGCTGCAGATACTCCCCAAACTTGCGCACTTGCCCAGTTTTTGCAGTGCACACTTCTTCACTACTGAAATTTTGAGCTGTGTGTGCCAAATGAGGTATGGCTACTTGTATTTATACTATTTTCCTGAGATTTTTGGGTCGAATTCTCATTCTGGAGGCTAAATAATTAATATTAAATATTTCCTTGAGCCTAATTTTCTTCTAGGGTCATGTTCAATGATTTAGGGGTTCTTCTTGCTTCCTGGAATATTCTATTCTCGTCAAGGTTACACGTGGAGGTAAATACCTCCCACAACTACCATAATATCAACACTCCCTCCTAGCTAGGGAGGTATTGAAGGTAATGGTCTTGAGAACAAACATATCATTCAACTGGTAGCATCATCATATTCGTACAAGCTATCTCATGATTAGATCAAAAGCATCATTATCACTATCATCTGATAGCATCAACTGCATCCATGATCTCACCATTTTCGAAATAACTTTTTTTTCTAGAATGAATCAGACTGTAAAATTGGGAGGCAGTTGAGGAAACATATCCAAGTAGTTGTGATAAAAAATTCATCTTATGGGTCATTGTATTTTTGGAGTTACACTTCATGGAAAATAGGGTTTGTGGCTAGTCCTAAAACTAGTCTAAAACAAGTGTTTCAGGTAAAAATGTCATAACTTCTTCATAAAATATCCAAATTTAGTAAGAACATGTGTATTGGTTATAGTGCATTCTTTAGTATTCTATGTACCATTTTCAAATCCATACGACAAATATTCTGTGCGGGGAATGCTCTACAACTTTTCTCTCAAGAATAAGCTAGAATTGAACAAGGTATGCCATTGTTTTCTATAACTCCTTTTCTGAGAGGTTCCAAGTAGTGAAACTTGGAGGAATTTCATAAAAGACACTGAAGAACATTGTGTACTATTTTCATATCTTTATTCATTATAGGTACATATTTATGATTATTTCAAGTTAGGGTTGTTGACTAATCCAAAATTAGTCATGTGAGACTAAAGTAAAGTTTGATGAAAAAGATAGTCTCTTGTTGTTAAAGTTAAGGAAGGTTTGTAGGTATGTGATCATACACACCAGATCTATTACAAAGTTACAAATCAGATTTGGATGATGAAATTGATGAGGGATTTTGGTTGAGGTACATGTTGGGTACATGGTTGAGACAAGTAGTTGATGAGTTGGCACATATATGAGGTGTATAGTTGATGATGTTGGTACATATTGATGAGTCACAATTTATGTGTATTTGATGCATGTTTGATACATATTTGGTGCATGGTTGATGCACTCATTGATGGTACAGGTTGAGGTGCAGGTTGGTGCATGGTTGATGCATTTGTTTATGGTACAGGTTGAGGTATAGGTTGATGTATGGTACATGTTGGCACAATTTATTGGTACAAGTTGTTTGGTGCAAGTTTATTGGTACAGGTTTATAGCAGTATATCTCACAGTGATAGTGTTACAGTGGTTCCATCATTCTACTTATATTTCAGGGCGGTTGGATGGGGCAAGGAAAACGGGTTGTAGCCACCTTCCAGTTTTAGTCGAAGAACATACAGGGTTGTAGCCTCCTTCTGGTTGTAGCCAGAGAATTGGGGAGTTGGAGCTTCCCTCTGGTTGTAGCCTGAGAAAATAGGGGGTTGGATCCTCCTTCCAGTTGCGGCTGGAAAACAAAGGAAGTTGGTGCTTCTAATGAATGTAATTCTTAAAGACATATAATAAAAAACATTCTATGGTTTTCTCCCGCTTTGGGTTTCCATGTAAAACACTGGTGTACTGTGTATGTGAGTGATTTCTCATTTGTTCATTGTTTATTTACTATGCAACTATTGGATGATAATGCTAAATTGATATAACACTTTCATTTTATGGTGAAAAGGGATTAAATTTCTCTATTACTGATTCACCCCCCCTCTCAGTAATCCAACAACCATATCTTTTAGAGATCTATTTTTCTGCTCAACAACTCCATTTTGTTGTGGAGTATATGTTGGAAAAATAAATGAGAGGGGGGGGTGAATCAGTTATATATATAAGCTTGAAACTTTTCTTGTTCTTTTCATGAATATTTCTACATAATTATTTAATGTGTTGATGATAACTTAACATGCATAGATATACAATATTTGATCAATCATACAGGATACACAAAGAGACTGATTTTCATGAGGAAACCCATAAAGGGAGAAAACCTTTTCTTCTTAGGATGTCAATCAAGCTCCAACTTTCATGTACATCATAGTCTTTGAGCACCAACTCAAATATGAGGCTACAACCTCAGATAACAAGCTACAATTTGCTGAGAGCACCAACCCTATGGTTTCTCTATCACCCACAAGAAGGAAGCACCAACTCCCTGATTGTTCCAACACCAACTGGATGGAAGCACCAACTTCCAGTCACATAGGCACCATCCTGTGTAACAGATAACAATGGTTCTCCCTTGCACCACCGTACCACCCTGGTTTTTCTGGCTGCAACTAGATGGAATCTACAACTCCCTGTGTTCAAGAACCCACTTGAAAATATGAGGAAAATAGTCCTCCCTAGAACCTCCCTACCACCCTGAGATATAAAACTTTGTTACATAAATTAATTACAGTGATACGGTTTTTTCAATGGCCTACTAGTCTCGTCATTGTTCTTCTATATTGCTCTGCTCTGCCTGCATCAGTGTATTCCTGGTTGCATCATATTACACTTTCTGTTCTTCTACTCTCTCTCTGCATGCACACCTAAAAATTATCTTCTACGCACATGAATCAAAAAATGAAGAACACTTCTCTTCTATGTTCTGCGTATATTTATCATGCCAAGTCCTCTGCTAGATCATGCACACAACTCTTCGTCCTCTCTAGAAGTTACAATCTTTGAAACTTTTCCATCTGTCAATTGTCTCTATGATGAGTCTTCATTTCAATTCGAGTTATATCGAGACTCTTCAGCTCCTCTCGCGATCACCCTGAAGCTCTTCAAATTATCTAGAAGATACCTTAGTCTGTTCATCATCAGTTGCGTTATCCTGAGATTCTTGGCTTCTCTGCCAGTGCGATCCTTCCTCTTCTATTTTACAGTTATAGTTCATCTAAAAATTACAAGAGTTCCTTGAGAAAAATCTCCTTGTGAACTTCACCTGCATGAAATAGCACTGGGTGCTAGTTCCTCTTCACATGTCCACAGGTTGTGACCACATGCTAACCAAAAAGGGGGGTACACGACTTCGCATTTCACGATCTTATGTTGTGAGTTGCCTCAATTCTCCCAACTCCTGATCTCTGAAGTGGAGCATAGAAACACAATCGTCTTCCCTTGTTTTCTCCTGATGTGACCTTGGTTGTGACCACGGGCCTAACTTTTGAGCACTTCGTGACTTCGCACATTGGATATTCAGCTATGAGTTGCCTCAATTCTCCCATCTTGAGAAATCCGAAGTGGAGCCTAGAGAAGTGCTAGCTCCTCCTTTAACTTTCGTTGATGTGAACACTGGATGTGACTTGGGGCCAAGAACTTTGGGACTTCAGGTTTTGTGGACTCGTAAACTTCATCATGCCTGATCAATGGTCCATGATCCTCAATGATCGAACGGTCCAGATCTCACCTTTGTGAATCGAGATTTCATGAGTCTCACATTTCGAGTCTTGTCTAATCGACGTCTCATGACATTATTTGATCAACGACTGCAATCACCTTCTTCACACTTCGATATTTCACGACTCGGGATGTTGGAGGTTAGAGAAGCTCCCTTCTTCTGATTCTCAAACTCGTGCTTGCGTTAGATCAAAGACCCACAATCCTTCCTCGGTCAATAACTGTGATCACCTTCTGCATTTCAAGATTTCATGTTTCGCGATGTTGGAGGTTATAGCACCTCATTTCTTCGATTACCAATTTTTCGATATCCTCTTACGTCAGATTGACGGTCCATGACCCTGCATGACCCAATGGTCCAGATCAAATTGTGAATTCATAGTTTGCGACTTCATCACTCAGAGATTTTTTTCCTAAGCTTATCCTCCTTGAAAATCCACTGGATCTAATAGTTGGTGGTCCTTCGTGCTCATATCCAATGGATGGGATCTGTTCCTCTACTGTGCACTCGTTCCTCCTTTCTGGACTCTGATCTAGCAGTCCAGATTCTTCACAGTGTTCAATCCAATGACCATTGTCGGTCCTCCTCCTGAGCTTACGCTTCCTCCCGACTTGGAAGAATTTCTAAGTGTCAAAGGCCTTGACCTTTGATCCTTCTATGAGTCCTCATGACTTTGGGTCTCGTCTGCATTTCTGAAAACACTATCTCTCTTAAGCTTTGGCAATGAAGTTAACCTTGGCCCTGGCGCACACTTGTGCTCTGCGTGCAACTCTGCGCTATTCCTCTTGAGCTTGTAGACAACAATTCCCGATGATATCATCGTTTCTTTCGTGTTTTCAATCATTTCTACCAATATGCCATCGTCGTTGTTGTTATTTCCATTAATGACAAGAACACTCTTCTTTTAAACATGCCAACAATCTCTCCCGTTGGCTTTGATTTCAACTCTGAAAGGCTGTACTATTTTTCTTAGACCTCCAACTGTAGCAGACCACACCTTTTTCTCCCCCTTTGACATCAATGTCAAAGAGAACTAAGAGTGACTTTGTTCTCCCTCTGAAGCACTCTCCCCCTAATTATATATACTATGAGAACTCTCCCCCTGATCAGATAGACTATTTTAACTTGATAACAGGGTCACGCCCAACGTTTAGCGTAGATACTCAAACTAGGCTTTTGGAAGCGGTTTAGTGAAGATATCAACAATCTTATATTTGGATGGAATATAATGCAAAGAAAAAACAATTTTGGATACTTGTTTCCTAAATAAGTGATACTTGATGGGTATATGTTTGGTCTTGGAGTGAAATACATGATTCTTTGACACACTAATTACACTAGTATTATCACAATGAATTGGAATCGGTGCAATATATTTTACCTCCAAGTCTGCAAGTGTCTAAATCATCCATAATACTTGGGTACAACAAGTGGCAGTTGCAATGTATTCATCTTCTATATTTGATACAATGGAATCTCCTAAGAAGAATGCACCTCCACTCGTTCTTTTCCTTTCATCCACACAGTTGGCCCAATCAACATCTGAATAGACTAATAGTTGAAAATTTTGATTCCTAGGATACCATAGACCATAGTTCATTGTTCCTTTCAAGTATCTAAATATTATTTTGATAACTAACAAATGACTCTGTTTAGGTGCATCCTGATACCATCCTACCATTCCAAAAAACATGCATTATGTTTGGGAAAGATGTTGTGATGTACAACAAGATGCCTATCATAGACCTATATGAACTCTGATCAACATCAGGTGAGTCATCATCCTTACTTAACTTGCATCCAGTGACCATAGGTATGCTCATAGGTGTAGAATCTTCCATTTGAAACCTTTTCAACATTTATCTTAGATATTTCTCCTGAGAAAGAAATATTCCTTCAAACCTATGAGTAATTTGCAGACCAAGAAAAAATGG
>ML800781.1:63935-87207 GCA_009831015.1 Picea engelmannii
GGTTTGTACACCTTTGTCTTTCTGACCAATTATCTGACTTGCAGGATGATTCTTTTGAGTAATTTTGGAGGAAGGATTTGATGTTGATTGTTGTCACAACTCTTCTTTTCTTGGTGTCTCTTATCCACCCGATTCATCATCTTCTTGTGAATTTGATATTTTTTGTTCTTCATTTTCATTATCCTCATCATATTCTTCATCTGACTTGGTGCTTATTCTATGTTGATCTTTTATAGAAGCTTCCTCATCAATTCGAACATCAATATAGTCTACTAATTTATGCATTCTTTTGTTAAAGCATCTGCATCCTTTATTGTTTGTTGCATATCCTAAGAACATACCTTCATCATCTCTACCATCAAATTTTCCGAGATGATCAACATTATTTTTATGTAGCATTTACTTCCTAATAATTTGAAGTGCTTGATTGATGCAGGTCGACCAAACCACAACTCATATGGGTTTTATCACTGTCCATCCTTAGATGCGCTTTTTTTAGAATATGAATAACTGTGTGAAAAACCTCCACCTAGAAGGTTTGTGAAATGTCCCTTTCACTCATCATAGCCCTTTCCATTTGTTGAACTGATCTATTTTTGAGTTCTACAACTCTTTTGTTGAGGACTACCTGGAATAGTATATTCTCTTTTAATTCCATGTTTGTCACGGAATTATTTGAAATCTCTTGATATAAATTATCCTCCCCTGTATGAGCGAATTAACTTTAACTTCCTTCCTGTCTAATTCTCAGCTAGCGCCTTAAATTGTTTGAACTTATCAAATGCATCAAATTTTTCTCTCAAAAAGGAAACCATGTAAGTCTGGAGAAGTCATCAATGACCAGCATAAAGTAACGTTCTCCTTTAGTTCCTTCCTTTCGCTATGGTACACACAGATCCATATGAATAAGTTGAAGTGGTTTCTCTGAAGATGTGAAACTCTTCGACTTGAATTGAACACGAGTCAGCTTCCCCATTTGATAGGATTCACATACAGAGTTATGAGGCTTATATATTCTTGGAAGATATTTCACAAAACCTTCATTATTTAGCTTGACAATATGATCAAAATTCAGGTGTCCAAGCCTTTTGTGCCATAACCAACTTTCATCAAATTTTCTTCAACGACATTCCTCCTTATCTTCCTTCAGAACATAAACATTGTTTTCAGTTCTAACCCCTTTTGCAATCATCTCTCCTCTGTTCACTGTTTTTATTTTACAATATTTGGCAGTGAAAGTGACTTCACATCCTCTGTCACATAGCTGACTTACACTAAGAATATTATGCTTTAATCCATCAAAAAATAATACATCTTGAGATTTGGCTCTTTCGTTACCTAATCTTACTAGAACTTACCTCTGATCTTTCCTGGAGCATCATTTCCAAAGGTCACATTTCCTAATTTACTTTCTTTGAGTAATAGGAACTTACTTTTGTCACCTGTCATATGACTGGAGCATCCACTATCAATATACAAGGGATTATTTTTTCTTTGAGCTACCAACACTAATCCACACTTGTTATCTTCTTTCTTCTTCCAAACATTGACGTTTTTAGCTCCGTGATTTGAAACTGGATTATAGTTTTTTAGGCGACAGTCTGCAACTTTATGTCCAGAATTATGGCACATGTAACATTCTAGTTCATTTGATAAAGGATCATAATAGTTGTTATGCTTAATCTGCATCATTTTCCCAGCCATCACATGATTTGCAGTCTGTGTTTGTTTGTTACTTGGCTGTCTCATTCTTTGTTGTGGCAGATATTTATTCCTTGGGTTTCTTGATTTCTCATGTCTAAATATTAATGAACAATTTACAACTTTGTGGCCAAAGTTAGAACAATAAAAACAATATCCATAAAAAAATCTTTGTACCTAGAAAATGGTTGTCTTCTTTGAGAAGGTCGATTTTGTCCATGCTGATGATTTCCTTGAGCAGAGTATGTATTATTTCTTTGTTCTACAGATTTAGTTCTGGTACCTTTTTCTTCACTCCTCCTTGGTGACTGATTATCTTCCTTTGTTTTTGTAGTTTTGTTGTTGACAATGGTTGTAGATTTGACAAACTTGATGGATTATTTGTTGCTTGGCTGACCACTACTTGATCCCTCTTCATAACCCAAACCAATTTTCAAATTTGGATTCCTTTGTTGATTAAGAATGGTGGCTAATCCTTCTGAGGATTTAATACTTGTAAGATTCTAATGATATAAGTCCTGCAATTTCTCTAGATCTTTTCTAATAGACACTACTTCAGCTTCCAATTTTTCACCTTTTGTTTTGGATTCCTTCAATTGTTTTTTGAGGATGTATTCAATCCTCTTAACTTATTCTAACTTAACCTTCAACAGAGAAATTTATTCAGATGGTTCATTGCATGTTTTCTCATACCTGAGCAGTAACTATTTTTGTTTTCTTTTCTTTTCTCTGAGTCTTTCAATCTCTTCCATGTCACTGACAAGTTCTCCTTCAAGATCTACTACTGCTTCATAATCAACGAACTCACTTCCCGTATCTTTAGTGTTTAGGTATTCTAAATCTATTAGCATGAGATCATTTATTTTAATTTCAATAGAAGAGTCACTGCTTTCATCATCTAAAGGATTGTCATCATTGTTTACACAAAGACTTTTCTTCTTAAAATTATTCTCTTTATAGACATTTTTGTGTTTGTGATTCTCTTCATCATCATATGTCTGATCCTTTATTTTGTGAGGAAACTTATTTTCAAAATGACATGTCTTACCACAGTTGAAACATTTGAAGGGAAACGTACCTTTGTATCTGTCTGATCCTTTTGTTGGTCTTCTCACAAACTTTTCTTCAATCTCATCTATATTGGAGTCTGTGTTTTTCTCTGCTTTAAAGGATGCCTCTCTTGTAGTGGATTTACCTTTGGTGATTCTCATTTCATAAGAATTTAGGGTTCCAAGAAGTTCATCTAGTGTCAATTCTTTGAGATCAATTATTTCCTCTATAGCAGAGACCTTTGGGTTAAATCTATAAGGAAGAGATCTTAATATTTTCTAGACTAGAAAATATTCATCTATCATTTCACCTAGACCTTTCATAGTGTTGACAAGTTCTTCTATACGTAAGAATTACTTACTGATAGATTCGTCTTCATCCATATTTAATTGCTCAAATTTTAGTCTGTGAGTCTGAAGTTTTGCTTCTTTCACTTTTTCATTACCTTCATAACTATTTATCAGCTTGTCCCACATAACTTTTGTTGAATCGCAATGCATGAATTTGAAAAACTCGGCTTTTGCAAGTCCACTGAGGATGGAATTCAATGTTTTTGCATTAAATCTAAACTCCAACTTATCATCTTTTGAGGCCAAGACTACATGCTTCACATATACAGTTTCAATGACATCCCAAACATCATCACCCAAAGACATTAAATATGTTCTCATCCTTATTTTTCAGAAGGAAAAGTTTGTTCCATCAAACAGAGGGACTCTATTAGTTGAACATCCTTCATTACTAGTCATGTTGAAGCTTATGGATCTACCTTTGATCAAAGGCATTGTCTATGATACCAATTGTTGGAAAAATAACTGAGAGGGGGGGTGGTGAATCTGTTATATATATATAATCTTGAAACTTTTCTTGTTCTTTTCACGAATCTTTCTACATAATTATTTAATGTGTTGTTGATAACTTAACATGAATAGATATACAATATTTGATCAATCACACAGGATACACAGAGAGACTTATTTTCATGAGGAAAATCATAAAGGGAGAAAACCTCTTCTTCTTAGGATGTCAATCAAGATCCAACTTTCATGTACATCACAGTCTCTAAGAACCAACTCAAATATGAGGCTACAACCTCAAATAACAAGCTACAACTTGCTGAGAGCACCAACTCTCTGGTTTCTCTAGCACCCACTAGAAGGAAGCACCAACTCCCTAAGTGTTCTAGCATCAACTGAATGGAAGCACCAAATTTCAGTCACACAGGCACCAACCTGTATAACATAGTACAATGGTTCTCCCTTGCACCACCCTACCACCCTGGTTTTTCTAGCTGCAACCAGATGGAAGATACAACTCCCTGTGTTCAATAACCCACTTGAAACTCTAAGGATGATAGTCCTCCCTAACACCTCCCTACCACCCTGAGATATAAAACTTTGTTACATAAATTTATTACAGTGATACAATTTTGTCAATGTCCTACCAGTCTCGTCATTGTTCTTCTATATTTCTCTACTCTGCCTGCATTAGTGTATTCATGTTCGCATCATATTGAGCTTTCTGTTCTTCTACTCTCTCTCTCTGCAATTACACCTTAACATTCTCTTCTATGCACATGAATCACAAAACAAAGAACACTTCTCTTCTATGTTCTGCGTATATTTATCATGCCAATTCCTCTGCCAGATCATGCATGCAACTCTTTGTCCTCTCTAGTAGTTATAGTCTTCGACAATTTTCCATTTTTCAATTGTCTCTATGATGAGTCTTCATTTTATTGCTAGTTATCTCGAGACTCTTTATCTCATGTGGCGATCACCTTGAATCTCTTTGAATTGTTTGGTAGATACCCTAGTCTTGTCATCATCAATGGTGTTGTCCTGAGATTCTTGGCTTCTATGCCATTGAAACCCTTCCTCTTCTCTGTTACAGTTACAGTTCATCTGAAAGTTACAAGAGTTCCTCGAGAAGAAGCTTCTTGTGAAATTCACCTGTGTGAACTAGCAGTGGGTGAAATTTTCTCTTCACATGTCCATGGGCTGTGACCACATGCTAACCAAAAAGGGGGCTATGCGAATTTGCGTTTCACGATCTTATGTTATGAGTTGCCTCGATTCTCCCAACTCCTGATCTCCAAAGTGGATCCTAGAAACACTAGATCCTTCCCTTATTTTCCGCTGATGTGACCTTGGTTGTGACCACAAGACTAAATTCTGAGCGCTTCGTGACTTCTCACATCGGATATTCAGCTGCGAGTTGCCTTGATTCTCCCAACTTGTGAAATACAAAGTGGAGCCTAGCGAAGTGCTAGCTCCTCCCTTAACTTTCGCTGATGTGACCACTGGCTGTGACTCGGGTCCAAGTACTTTGGGACTTCACATTTCACAGAATCATGAACTTTGTCATGCCTGATCAACGTTCCACGATCCTCAATGATCCGACGGTCCAAATCTAACCTTCGCGAATGAGATTTCACAAGTTTCATGTTTTGAGTCTTGTTCGATCGATGGTTCATAAAATTCTTCGATCAACTAATGTGATCACCTTCTTCTCAATTATATATTTCATGAATCACGATGTCGGAGGTTAGAGAACCTCCCTTCTTTGGATTCCCGAACTTGTGCTTGCGTCAGATCAACGACCCACAATCCTTCCTCTATCAATGACTGTGATCACCTTCTGCATTTCGGGATTTCGCGTTTCGTGATGTCAGAGGTTAGAGCACCTCCTTTCTTCGATTCATGATTTATCGATATCCTCTTACATCGGATCGACGGTCCACGACCCTTCACGACCCAACGGTCCATATCAATTTGAAAATTCACATTTCACGACTTCGTCTCTTGGAGTTTTTTCGCCTAAGCTTATCCTCCTTGCAAATCCACTGGATCTAACGGTTTCTGGTCCTTCACGCTCAGATCCAACGGATGATATTTGTTCCTCTCCTCCGCACTCATTCCTCCTGTCTGGACTTTGGTCTATAAGTCCATATTCTTTACAGTGTTCAATCCAATGACCACTATCGCTCCTCCTCCTAAGCTTACGCTTCCTCTCGACTTGGAAGAATTTCTAAGTGTCAAAGGCCTCGACCTTCGATCCTTCTCTGAGTCCCGATGACTTTGTGTCTCATATATGTTTCTAAAAATGCTATCTCTCCTGAGCTTTGGAAATTAAGTTAACCTCGGCCCTGGCACACATTTTCACTATACATGCAACTCTACACTATTCCTCCTGAACTTGTAGAAAAAAATTCTTGATGCTATCATCACTGCTTTCCTATTTTCCATCATTGATACCAATATGCCATCGTCACTTTTGTTATTACCATCAATGATAATCACACTCTTCCTATAAACATGCTAACAGTACAAGGAACAATGTGTTGCAACTGAATCCCAACTTCAAGACAAATATTATGTATCTCATGGTTGACATACTCCCCCTCATTATTTGTTTCGAGGGATTTGATCTTCTTTCCTGACTGTGTTTCAACAAGGGCTTTGAAATATTTGAGGTGTTGAAATACCTCTGATTTTTGCCTGAGAAAGAAAGTCCATGTGAAGCATGAGAAATTATCAACAAAAATGAGCACATACAATGATTTACTAATTGATGGATGAAGAAAAGGGATCATTATATCAATATGGATTAGATCTAAAGGAAAGGATGCCTTTTGAGTCTTTCCTTTGTCGAATTTCTCTTGAGGGTGTTTTCCAAGAACACATCCGTTACAAATTCCTTTGGATAAGTGGATATCAGGTAGACCATCAACCATTCCCTTCTTGCTAAGTTTTTTCATATATCTGAAATTTAAATGCATGAACCTTTTGTGCCATATCCCACTGGTTTCATCAACATGGGTAAGAAGTAATGCATAATCTGGTTCAATAAATTCAGAAAATGTGTAGAGTCTGGATTGATGATTTACCTCACCGGTAGAAACCTTGGAATTGGTTTGCATGTCATAGATATCCACAACATCAGGTGTGAATATAATCTTTCGTTGGTGAGTTATAATCTTCGTTTTTCGGTGACCTTGAATGGAGAGTTGTCCTCCATCAGAATAAGAGGACCTTTGCATGCATCCAATGAAGAGTAGACTTATTTTGTGGCTTCCATATGGTGTGATTCTCCTAAATCTACGATCCAAGCATTGGGAGAGGAGTTGATGGAAATCAAAGCATGGCTATAATTTCCTTTCTTGGGATTTTAATTTTCTGGCTTCTTCTTCTTGGAACCCTCGGGGATGCGATCTCCAATGTTGTTTTGTTGAAGTATTTGGGCCATTTGATCTATTTTTTTATGCATACATGCAGATTATGGATGGAATCCTTTATGACAGTAAGTGCATTTCTCCCCTTTTATTCCCTTTCCACCTTTGGATCCGAAGGAATTGTTGAAGGGTTTTGAGTACCCTTCCTTCTTTGGATTTGCATGTGATTTCCTTTTGTCTTTGTTTTTAGATCTCTAATTTTGATGACTTCTACCATATTTCACAATAAGTGCATGTGCCTTTGGGTCTTTGATTTTTCCCATATTGATGATCTTGTTCTACTCTTGTGTCAGAGACTCGATAAAGGACTCAAGAGAGGGCATCGTCCAGGTGGCTCTAGAGGTGAGACTAACTAAATTAAATGTGGATACAAACATTAAATATTCCAGACCAAGTTTGGAAAGAATGGTAAGAACCATTTGTTTCTCCTCCTTATATTTATCAACCCCGCAAGCCTTGAGTTGCGACAACAAATTCTTATATTTAGTAAATAAATATTGGAGATTGTCGAAGGTTTTTGGATCCAAAGTGAACAATTCCACATAGAGAATGTGTCCCCTCATCTCAACCCATTTTCAAAAAATCCCCTCCATGGTGGTCCTGGCTTCATTGGAGGTTTTATAGGAGGATATGTGAAAGAGGAGTTAAGGAGAAATGAGACTGCAAGCAGTTCCAAACGCTTCATCCATTTGATTAAGATACTTGGATTTTTCTATGGATGATGTGGGTTCGATCTTTATGTTCATGGTTAACCTGTATAATCCTCTTCGTCGAAGATGCACTATCATATTCTCTTTCCATTCAAATAAATTGTATGGTGTAAGAATAAATTCTCTTGGAAATTCCATTTTTCCACTGTCTTCAATCTTTGGTACCTAAAAAAATAATCTGATGTGTCTTTTTCCTAGAAATCTATCGGCTCTAATACCATGTAAATGTGTTGAACCTGCATAGAATATATATATATATAGAAAATGACATACACGGTTTGCAAAGAAAATATGAGAAAAGAGAAGCAGGAGAGAAAGAATGGGAGAATTCTCATTAACCAAATGAATGAATGATAATTTACACATCATATACTTTGTACAACTCAACTAATGGGAACTGGAGGAGAAGCCAATATTCCATAGTGGTGGTCTAGAGTGATCTGGACACACACCAACAATTATGGGAGTAAACTACCACCTAGTCTAGTCTCTCAAGAAATTACGGGAGTTAGCTAGCACCTAGTCTAAGTTAACTAGTCTCTTAGGCTTCAGTTAACTCACTGAAACATAGTGAAATGAGGAGGAGATCAGGGAACCATGAGTAATGTGCTAGTATGGTGATGATCCCAAGGACAATGCACATTAACTGGTGATGATGTCAGACAGTTGGCTTAGGTTGATGGATAGTTGGTATGGATTGTTGGTTTTCATTGATGTCAACCATTGGAGAGTGATATTGTAGATTGATTTCAACCCTTAGTGATTGATGTCAACCCTTGGAGAAAGTCTAGTATCGAATTCTGGTTGCACAAAGGTTTGGGTAATGGACCCAAGTTTGTTTCATGTATAATGGTATGAGTTTTAATATGTTTGAAGGTAAGAATATTCTATATGGATATTACATGTCATTCCATTTCCAGTGGTATGTGGAACGTCACATAACTTCTCATGGTTAGAGAGTTATGGCCATGAGAAGTTGGAGAACCCAGGTTTGGGTAATGGACCCAAGTTTGTTTGATGGATAATGGTATGGTTTTTGATATATTTTTAGGTAAGAATATTATATATGGATAGTACATCTCATTCCATTTCTGGTGGTATGTGGAATGTCACATAACTCCTCACGGTTTGAGAGTTATGGCCTTATGAAATTGGAGGACCCTCATATGTTGGCTTGAAGCCCCAAAAGGTCAAAGAATTGAAAGAGCTTGCAAAGAATAAATTATTATTTAAATGATAAGTTAAAGTGACAAATTCAAGAAGGATTATTTAACTAATAAAGATAAGTGACAAAATCAAAGAAGATTATTTAAATGATAAAGTGAGGAGACAAAGTCAAGGAGGAATATTTAAATGATAAAGTAATTGAGAACTTTCTAATTATGGAAAGTGGTTAACTCTAAAAATAAGGAAAATAGGTTAAGTGACCTATAAATGGGTTAAGTGACCTAGAAATAGGTTACATGACCTAGAAATGAGTTAAGTGACCTAGAAATGGGTTAATTGACCTAGAAATGGGTTAAGTGACCTAGAAGATGCTTCTAAGGAAGATATTTGGAGAGTATAAATAAGAGGCAAGGCTCTCTCATTTTACATCACACTTGAGCATATTTAATATCTATAGGTGACTAAGGTAGCCAAAGGATATATAAGCCTAATTTTAGAGGGAAGGTGAAGAAAAGAAGGCCGGAATTGAAGGGAGGATAAATTATTTTTATGATGCTTTCTAAGGTATGTTTTTTACATGTCATCTCACCATTTTCGTAATGAAGTTTTTTCTAGAATGAATCAAACCGTGAAATTGATATGCCATTGAGGAAAAATATCCAAGTATATGTGGTAAAAATTTCATCTTGTTGGTTGTTGTATTTTTGGAGTTACGCCTCCATGGAAAATAGGGTTTTTGGCTAGTCCTAAAACTAGTCTAAAACAGGTGTTTCAGGTAAAAACGTCATAACGTCTTCATAACATATCCAAATTCAGTAAGACAAAATGTGTTGGTTAGAGTATAGTCTGTAGTATTTTTTGTAACATTTTCATATCCATTCAACAAATATTACGCGCGGGTCATGCTCTACAAGGTCGCTCTCTAGAATAAGCCAAAATTCAACAAGGTATGCCATTTTTGCTATAACTCCTTTTCTGAGAGGTTCCAAGTAGTGATACCTGGAGGAATTGCACAAACAAACTGAAGAACATTGTGTACTATTTTCATATCTTTATTCATTACAGGTACATATTTATGATTATTTCAAGTTAGGGTTGTTGACTAATCCCAAACTAGTCATGTGAGACTAAAGAAAAGGTTGACAAAAATGCTAGTCTCTTGTTGTGAAAGTTAAGGAAGGTTTGCAGTATGTGATCATATACACTAGGTCTATTATAAAGTTACAAATCATATTTGGATGATGAAATTGATGAGGGCATTTGGTTGAGGTACATGCCGGGTACATGGTTGAGACAAGTAGTTGATGAGTTGGCACATACATGAGGTGTATAGTTGATGATGTTGGTACATATTGATGAGTCATAGTTGATGAGTAGTTGATACATGATTTGTACATACTTGGGACATGGTTGGAGGCAGTTGTTAGTAGTATTGTTAACACATGGTTTATGGATGATGTAGCATACTTGTATTATTAGAAGCACATATTGATCTTGGTGATGATTGTTAGTTATTGTGGTATGCTTGGTTGATGCACATCTTTGGGAGTTGTCTTGGTGATTGATCTTGGTGAGTAGATATGATTTGGTTGATAAGATTGATGAGACAAGTTGTTGTGATAGGTTGTTTGGACAATTTTTTGTGGCAAGTTGTTGTGATAGGTTATTTGTACAGTTTTGGCACATGGTTGATGCACTTGTTCATGGTACAAGTTGAGGTACAGGTTGGTACATGGTTGATGCACTTATTTATGGTACAGGTTGATTACAGGTTGAGGTATAGGTTGATGCATGGTTGATGCATGGTTCAGGTTATTGGTACAGGTTATTTGGTACAAGTTGATTGGTACAGGTTTATAGTAGTATATCTCATAGTGATAGTGTGACATTGATTCCATCATTCTACTTATACGTCAAGGTGGTTGGACAGGGAAAGGACAGATGGTTGTAGCTGGAAAACAGAGGGGGTTGTAGCCTCCTTCTGGTTGTATCCATAGAATTGGGGATTTGGAGCTTCCCTCAGGTTGTAACCTGAGAAACTAGGGGGTTGGAGCCTCCTTCCAGTTGTAGCTGGAAAACAAAGGAAGTTGGTGCTTCCAATGAATGTAATTCTTCAATACATATAAGAAAAAACATTTCGTGGTTTTCTCCTATTTTGGGTTTCCACATAAAACACTGGTGTACTGTGTATGTGTATGATTGTTCATTTATTCATTGCTTATTTACTCAGAATTTATTGGATGATAATGATACATTTATATACCACTTGTATTATATGGTTAAAAAGGATAAAATTTCTCTATTACTGATTCACCCCCCCTTCTCAGTAATCCAACAATTGGTATCAGAGTCGGTTCCTTCAGGAAACAATTTAACCACTGGAAGGAGATCATGGATTATTTTGAGAATGGAGTACCAATGTTTAATGGTCAGAATGGTTTTAATTATGATATGTGGATCATAAATACAAAAGTAGTTTTATAGGTACAAGGACATTATATTTGGCTATCAGTTTTTACATGATATGATAGTTCAAAACGGGCAAAGACTGCAACCAAGAAAGAATTGAGGAAGAATAAAAAAATAGTAATGGAGTTCATTTGAGAATGATTACCTAATTCGGTAAGAGAAAATATTGGTAAATGTCCCTCAACAAAATAAATTTGGGATAAGTTACATGACATCTATTCTTCACCCATCACAGATTCAGAAAATGTCAAAGAAGATGCATATACAAATCAAGAAGAATTATGTTCACCATGTCAAGTAGATTCATAAGATGAAGAGTACATAATCACCAGAGGTATGTTGTTTTGTTTTAATTGTGAAAAACGTGGACATCTTGAAATATAATTCCATGAAGAAAATGAGACAAAAAAACTAATTGAAAAGGAAGACAATTATGAAGAAAAAATGATTAGTACTTTAAATGAACTAAGATAAGAAAACAATTCACTCAAGAAATAATTGATGAAACAAAAGGAAAGTGTTCACATTTTTGAATAATCCCAACAGGTCATCGAGAACTTAAGAACTCAGCTAGAAGAAGCCAAAAATATCGAAGAAAATATTGAATATCAAAAGCAGTGTTTGGAAACCAACATAGCAGCACAAAAGGAAGAAGAAAAACTGATAGAGAAGATATCGACAGATCATCTTAAGGAAAGAACTAACGATCTAAACCAACTTGAGGCAGAGTTTGGTCAAGAAGAGAAATGAATTGAAGAAGAAATAATCACATTAAAAATTCATCTTGAAGAAGCAAAAAGAACATAAGAAGTCATGAAGTCTCAGATAATGAAGAAAGAAGAAGAGGTTGAGAAGCTTGAAGAAGAAGTTGACACATTGAGAACTAAAATCATCAAGCTCAACAAGAACGTTGAAGAGATAGAAACATCCACATGAGTTATAGAGAATGAAGAGAAACACTCTATTTTGCTAGAAAAGAAGAATGAAGAAAATAGAAAGAGTTATGCAGAAGTACTCAAAGGAAGGAATCATGGCAACCAAAATCTAAGAAATTTATTGAAGATACATGTTCAAGAAGACCATCCATGTTCAAGAAACAAAGAATATTCAATCATGATCATGATCAGTCAAGGCAAAAATTCAGAAGGACTATGCCACAAAGAAGATCATTCACTCCCAGGTATGCAAATTTATTTTATGGTAATTGTTTTTATTGTACTAACTTTGGACATAAAGTTGCAGAATGCTGGGATTATAAAAGAAATGTTCAAGCAATAAGTGCCTATGTGGTCACACGTAAGATTGAGTGTTACAAATGTCATAACTATGGACACATATCTAGTGATTGTAGAAGCATGATCGATACTTCCATGAAAGAGAATATTGATATCAGATATAAGAAAGTATGGATAAGAAAACATGGAGAACATGTGAAAAAATACCAAGTACCATAGATCGCAAGATTGGAAATAAAACGAGATGAAGAAAATTCTACAGAAAAAAAAGAAAGATGTCAGATACAAAAAGGTTTGGAAAATAACTGAAAGAAAGGAAGGACAGGTAAATAAGGAATAGGTTCAAGAGATTGTACTTTTAGGCATTGTAGTGAAATATGAATCCACAGATATAAAGAAAGAATTCAGAGCTCAGAGAGATAATGAATCTACCAATGAAGATGATGATGAATCTACCAATGAAGATGATGATGAATACACATTAGAGCAGGAATTGTTCTGAGCCATCCGACTTAGAGACTCTCAAGTAATATGAATATTAGACAGAGGGAGTCTATGCGATAGTTGTGATAGACCAAAGAACCATCCTTCGAGTAGCTTAGATAGTTTGAGAAGACAGATTCAGAGCAATCATTTAGCAGAAGTACAATTTGATAGATTAATCAAGACTTCATGATAGTATATTCAGCATTATGGATAGTTGCACAAGTAGAGTCTTGGACAATATGGACAGAGATGGATTCGTAAGAACACTTAGCAAGTTTGGACAAATATATGATAGTGGATGAGAGCATGGATTCATATATTGGTTCAAAGAGTGGTTCGAGGACAAAGGAACATTATCATAATGGATGATAATTACACAAGAAATGGCTCGAACAATGCTAATGGATTCCATATTGGCAGATATTTTTTGGACACATGTAGTGCATGCATCAATTCACATTCAAAACAGAGTAATGCTCAGAAACAACAATGACAAAACTCCCTATGAACTATGGAAAGGAAGTGAAGACAACAACCTATACATCAAGGTAACTCAAGGTAATATTTTATTAATTGAAATTTATGTTGATGATATTGTTTTAGAAGTACTAATGACAGGTTAAGCCAGAAATTTGCAAAGGATATGCAAAATGAACTTGAAATGTCATTACTTGGAGGACTATCCTTCTTTTTGGGTCTTCATATATGTCAAAGAAACCAATGAATTTTTATTTCTCAAACTAAGTATATCAGAGAAATGCTAAAGAGGTTCGGAATGGAAGACTGCAAACCAGTTGCAAGTTGAGCAAAGATGATGATTCAAAGTGTACATACTAGAGGAAATACAGATCAATTATTGGTAGCTTACTATATGTGACAACATCCAGACCAGATGTAATGCTAATAGTTGGACATGTGGCACGATTTCAAGAAACACCAAAGGAATTACATGTATTAGCAGTGAAGAGGATTTTCAGATATCTCAAAGGAACAAAAGAGTTTGGATTATGGTATCCAAAAGGAAAGAATCTATCACTTATTGCCTACATAGATGCAGATTGAGCAGGTTGCATTGATGACCGATGAAGCACCAGTGGAACAACATTCTACTTGGGTGAATGTTTAGTAACTTGGCTAAGAAATAAACAATCATCAATATCCTTATCTATACCCAAGGCATAGTATATTGCAACAACAACATGTTGTACACAGGTTCTATGGATGAAACAAACTTTGATAGATATACATGTTGAGTATGATGAGCCCATTCCAATCTATTGTGATAATACAAGTGCCATCAGTATCTCAAAAAACCTGGTGATGCACTCCAAGACGAAGCACATTCCAATCAAGTATCACTTTCTACAGGAACATGTTGCAGAGAAGAACATCAAAGTTGAATATGTGGGAAGAAAAGAACAAGTGGCATACATCTTTACAAAACCGCTTCCATGAGAAGCCCTTGAGTATCTTCACCAGAGACTAGGAGTAATTTCTACTCCAAAATGAATGCTTTTGAATTCTTATCTTATTTGTCTTAGATGTACATGAGGAAGCACCATAAATAGCACAAAGGGGGAGAGATTTATCAGATGCAAAAGTAAATGCTTGGATAGAGAGAATAGAGGCATGTTTCCAAGGGAAGCGATTGCCACAAGGGAAGAATGAGCGATATGAATTTAGAGTGATACCCTTTGTCAAAGGGGGGTATATTATTCATATGAAGGGAAAGAGACTAATCATGGGCTTATAAACACAAATAAAAATCAAAGGCACGTAGATAGGGGGAGCAGCCCTAAGGAGAGTCCGGTCAGGAGGAGCAACCCCAAAGGGAGATACTCTTTTCCATTGATGTCAAAGGGGGAGATATAGAAACATTGATGAAGAGTAAAAAACATTAATGTTATCATGACTAATTGTTGCCATCAATCTTGGTGTTTCCATTAATGCCAAAGGGGGAGATTGCCAGACAGTTGGCTTAGGTTGATGGATAGTTGGTATGGATTTTTTTTTTCATTGATGTCAACCATAGGAGAGTGATATTGTAGATTGATGTCAACCCTTAGTGATTGATGTCAACCCTTGAAGAAAGTCCTATAGAAAATTCCGGTAGCACAAAGGTTTGGGTAATGGACCCAAGGTTGTTTCATGTATAATGGTATGAGTTTAAATATATTTTAAGGTAATAATATTCTATATGGATATTACATGTCATTCAATTTCCATTGGCATGTGGAACTTCACATAACTCCTCACAGTTAGAGAGTTATGGCCATGAAAAGTAGGAGAACCCAGGTTTGGGTAATGGACCCAAGTTTGTTTGATGGATAATGGTATGAGTTTTTATATATTTGCAGTTAATACTATTCTAGATGGATAGTACATGCCATGCCATCTCTGGTGGTATGTGAAACATCACATAACTCCTCACGATTTGAGAGTTATGGCCTTACGAAGTTGGAGGACCCTCATATGTTGGCTTGAAGCCCCAAAAGGTCAAAGAAGTCACATAGCTTACAAAGAAGAAATTATTATTTAAATGATAAATTAAAGTGACAAAGTCAAGAAGGATTATTTAAATAATAAAGTGAAGTGACAAATTCAAAGAATATTATTTAAACGATAAAGTGAGGTGACAAAGTCAAGGAGGAATATTTAAATGATAAAGTAATGGAGAAATTTTTAATTATGGAAAGTGGTTAAGCCTAAAAATGAGGAAAATAGGTTAAGTGACCTAGAAATTGGTTAAGTGACCTAGAAATGGGTTAAGTGACATAGAAGATGCTTCTAAGGAAGATATTCGGAGAGTATAAATAAGAGGCAAGGCTCTCTCATTTTACATAACACTTGAGCATATTGAATATCTATAGGTGACTGAGGTAACCAAGGGATATATAAGCCAAATTTCAGAGGGAAGGTGAAGAAAAGAAGGCTGGAATTCAAGGGAGGATAAATTCTTTTGATGATGCTTTCTAAGGTATGTTATTTACAGGTCATCTCACTATTTTCAAAATAACATTTTTTCTAGAATGCTTTAGACTGTGAAATTGATAGGACATTGAGGAAACATATCCAAGTATCTGTGGTAAAAATTTCATCTTGTGGGTCGTTGTATATTTGGATTTACACTCCATGGAAAATAGGGTTTGTGGCTAGTCCCGAAACTAGTCTAAAAAGGTGTTTCAGGTAAAAACGTCATAACTTCTTCATAACAGATTAAAATTCAGTAAGAAAACATATGTTGGTTAGAGTATTGTCTATAGTATTCTGTGTAACAATTTTATATCCATTCAACAAATATTCCATGTGGGGCACGCTATACAAGGCCACTCTCTAGAATAATCCAAAATTCAGCAAGGTATGCCATTTTTTATATAACTCCTTTTATGAGAGGTTCCAAGTAGTGACACCTAGAGGAATTGCATAAAAACAACTGAAGAACATTGTGTAATATTTTTAGATCTTTATTCGTTATACGTACATAGTTATGATTATTTCAAGTTAGGGTTGTTGACGAATCCCAAACTAGTCACGTGAGACTAAAGAAAAGGTTAATGAAAATGCTAGTCTCTTGTTGTGAAAGTTAAGGAAGGTTTGCAGGTATGTGATCATATATACCAGGTCTATTACAAAGTTACAAATCAGATTTGGATGATGAAATTGATGATGGCATTTGGTTGAGGTACATGTCGGGTACATGGTTGGGACAAGTAGTTGATTAGCTGGCACATACATGAGGTGTATAGTTGATGATGTTGGTACATATTGGCGAGTCATAGTAGATAAGTAGTTGATACATGATTGGTACATACTTGGTACATGGTTGGGTGAACTTGTTAGTAGTATTGTTGACACATGGTTTAAGGATGATGTAGCATAATTGTATTATTAGAAGCACATATTGATCTTGGTGATGATTATGAGTTGTTGTGTTATGCTTGGTTGATGCACATCTTGAGAGTTGGCTTGGTGATTGATATTGGTGAGTAGATATAATTTGGTTGATAATATTGATGAGACAAGTTGTTGTGATAGGTTGTTTGGACAAGTTGTTGTGATAGGTTGTTTGGAAAAGTTGTTGTGACAGGGTGTTTTGACAAGTTATTTGTACAAGTTTGGTGCATGGTTGATGCACTTGTTCATGGTAAAGGTTGAGGTACATGTTGGTGCATGGTTAATGCACTTGTTTATGGTACAGGTTGATTACAGGTTGTTTGGTATAGTTCGATTCATGGTTTATGCACTTGTTTATGGTACATGTTGATTATAGGTTGAGGTACATGTTGATGCATGTTTGATGCATGGTTCATGTTATTGGTACAATTTATTTGGTGTTGGTTGATTGGTGCAGGTTTATAGAAGTATATATCACAGTGATAGTGTGACAGTGTCTCCATCATTCTGCTTATACGTCAGGATGGTTGGACGAGGCAAGGAAAAGTGGTTGTAGCCACCTTCTGGTTGTAGCCGGAGAACATAGGGGGTTGTAGCCTCCTTTTGGTTGTAGCTAGAAAATTGGGGAGTTGGAGCTTCCCTCAAGTTGTATCATGAGAAAGGAAGTCGGTGCTTTCAATGAATGTAATTATTCAATACATATAAGAAAAAGCATTATGTGGTTTTCTCCAACTTTGGTTTTCCACGTAAAACACTAGTGTATTGTGTATGTGTATGATTGTTCATTTATTCATTTTTTATTTACTCTGCAATTATTAGATGATAATGATACATTGATATAACATTTGGATTATATGGTTAAAAGGGATTAAGTTAATCTATTACTGATTCACCCCCCCTCTTTGTAATCCAACAGATGATCTCAATTCTTCATGGTAATGATCCCAATGTGGCATATAGACTCCACTCAACTGATCAAACTGAAGACAATATTCTCCTAGAGGAATATTCTCCCTAGACTATAGGAGACTGAATAATGACTAGTAAACATAGGGAAAAACTTAGGAAAAATAATTCCTATGTGTGTTTGAAGTATCTCCAACATATTATCTACCAGGGTGTTGTAGACTTACTTCATAGGGGAATTCTCCAATAAAGTCATCCATGTTGCATATGTGTGCACAAATGGAGTTAAGTTGAATCGTGTCTCATACCTAACCAATTATATCCTTCAAAACTATATGGATATGCAATATCAAAATTATGATAGATGAGTAGATGGTGAAATATTTCAATTAGTATGAAGAATTCCATGCCAATACCATACAATTAGATATCATTGCAAAGGTGGAGGGATCTCATAACCTTGCATTGAAATAAGATATATTATAATAAAAAAAGAAATGTCTATGAAACCTATCAAGAGATATCACATGGAAATATTAGACCCATTTCACCGTTTCCTGATATATGAAGAAGAAAGATGAAGTTGAGATATAAGTCCTCATGGAGATTTCACCCATTGAAGATACAATTAATTAAGACTTCAACTAAATTTTTACAATGACTCCAATAAGCCATTTGTTTTTATGGAAAACCATATTTGGAGAGTTCAAGTGATGTTATGGGACACCTCTATCATATAAATTCTAGATTTAGAACCCCTTTATGAATATTAGGCAGTGTAACCATCTGAAGGATAATTGGATGGAGTAGTGAAGCATTGGTGAGGTGACATTTTTCCTAAGGAACTAAGGTGGAAAACCTAGATCAATAGAATTTCAATCCATAGAAGACCTAAATGTATATAATTTTAAGTACCTATATTGAAACAAGGTTCATAACTACTTTTGGAACTATGGTACCCATATATTCTATGCATTTTCCTTAAATTCATATAGTCCTTTTTGTATAATGGGTTATAACTATGATAAAATACTAGATTTATATAGAATCTTCTATAATTTCCTCATCATCCTATATATATGTATTAATGATATAATATAGATGGTTCCATGCCAAGTAATATGAATATTTCCATGTTTATCGCATATAAGTATGTAACATTGCTAATATGGAGGAATATCATAACTTTATGTTGAAATAAGACACATTGAAATATCAAAATAAGTGTTCGGGAAACATAGAAAGAGAGATCACATGAAAATATTCGACCCAATTTTCCATTGCCTAATATATAAAGTGAGATGAGGTTGATATACAAGCCTTCATGAACACTACACCCACTGAAGAGATGGTCACTAATACACCCACCACCAAATTTTTACAATGACTCTAGGAAGCCATTATTTCATGGAAACCCATTTTGGAGAGTTTGCATCAAGTTCCAAGACACCTCTATCATATAAATTCTAGATTTGGAACCAATTTTTAGATATTAGTCATCATAATCATCTTAATAAAAATTGGAAGGAGTGGTTGGGGATTGTTGTGCCCAAATATTTCCTAAGGAAACATGGTATATAACCTATATCAATAGAGGTCAGATCTACTGAAGACCTAAATCTTCGAAAGCTTGAGTATGTAGAGAGAGACAAGGTCGAGGATCGCTTTTTAAACTAAGGTTCCTAGACTATATATGCATTTTCCTTAAAGGAATAGAGCACCTTTTTTATAATGAGTTATAGTTGTCAAATACTAGATTTTTCTAGAATATTCTATAATGACCTCATCATCCTATATAGATATGTATTGAGGAAACATTATAAAGGGTTCAATATTTTTCATTTATTGTATGTCATGTTATGTTGGGATAGTTCTTCTCTTCTCCTATAGAACATAATACATTTCTTGTTCATATTCATTCCCTAACTATGAGATTGCATGTCTCTAGCCATGTGTAAGGAATAAGGACTTAATGTAATCCTTCCTTGGTTGAACATAATGGGATTGTATAGTTGTTCTATTCTTTTTTACTTTGTTATGGAATAACCTGATGATGTTTATATTAGCATGGTGTCTACATATGAGTTAATTCTTGCATTTTTATATGAATTTGATTAAATTCTAAAGAATATAATCCAATCTTCCACTAATATTTAACACTTTACAAATTAACTAATCAATGTTTATCAAACATGAATAGGGTGATAACCCCTTCCTTTGGAAGGTTGAATATGTTGTAATACTAGACTAATATGGACATACATTGTACACCTTCTATTGACCTTGGGTATATAAAAGAATCAACACCCTCATCCCTCCATTGAGGGAAATAACATGATCTATTCTTCCCCAATGGATGGTAGAGAGTACCCTATATTTGTGAGGGCCCCAATATGATAATTTTTTCCAATGAAAAATTATTGGGGAAACCCTCAGACACTTACCTAGATTTTGTAAATGGTACTCAATGTAAACACATTAGTGTTGATTATGGAACCTATCCCAACATGTACATTGAATGAGGCACCCAATATAAGTAACCAACTTGTGGGATTGACCCCAATATATCTTGCATGAAACTCAAAGAACTCAACCACGCAATCTCTCTAACCCCCTAAGTGGATAGATAGGTTGCTATATATTTCTATGTATGGTGGCCATCTCTAGTAAATAAGGCCCATGTAGTAGTGTGAAAGCAATAAATGTAAGAAGGCTTACTAGAAGGTTCTACCTACTAGAAAGTTCCTTCTATAGAATGTTCCTAGGAGGTAGATAGTACTATATAAATAAGTAGAAGCAATGTAATGAGATGTATTGTGAATTTATTTGTTATCAGATATCTACTCAATTGGAGGTTGGACCCTTGAAGAGGCAAGGGAAGATTATATCCATTAATAAATCTATAACATTTTGTGATATTATAGTTCTTATTTTTCTATTGTGGTCATAATATGTCTTTTATGCAGTCAATCTCGATAAAATATCTTATGCTTCTCTGAAACTTTTGATTTATTGATAAATAACACCAAAAGTGGTATCGAGGCACTTTCCTAATCACATATTTTAGAGAATTTTTTTTCCAATCTAGAGACATGTTCTAACATATATAGATAGCACAGTGATCTATTGTTCAACATGTAAAATATGGTAAGGGAATCATACAAGTAGGAAATAAAAGAGGTTTCACCTAGTTAGACACCCTTGTAACGCCTATTGGTACCCCTTTGAGTAGTACCACAACAAACATAAATTGTATATAGAATTTCACTTCCATGTACCCTCAAGTATATCTAAAGTCCCCTAGGTTTCCTAAAACTAGATTTATATTAGCCGATCAATTTTATTGTTGATATAATGACAATAATAATAACACTTATGAATATTAATCTGTAGTAGCTGAGTAATCGATTAGTAAAACTAAGGGTATGGTTGAGCCTCCTTAGTTAGAGCCCTAGAGATTGGGTTGAGTACTATTGTTGGACCCTGCATGTATATTAAATAGTTATAGCACCTAGAATTTCCTTTTGCTTAGGACCCTCAAAACCCTACTCCTTGTTGTCGGTCCAGGAAATTCATGCAAAAGGTGTTGTCTAGAAAATTTATGCATTCGATCATTGGAAACCCTACTTCTTTGTACTAGTCAACGAAATTCCTATATAAACTATAGTATTGAGAAATTGAGAATTTAGTTAATGTAGTATTATTTAGGTGAGAGTATAACTTCGCAAGAGTAAAAACAAACTATAGGTCCTCACCACACCCTTATTTGGGACCTATCACTCTTATTTTCATGGTACCACTCTCTTGTAAGCCTTTTTTGGTTGACCTTATTACCCCATTACCAAGAAACTATCTCAACAGGCCTAGAAAGTCATATTAATCACCTTGGTACCACTTTCAAGTAACCTTTTTCTTGTGGAACCCCATCCCTATGGCTACTAGAAACCATGATCTCAATAACCAATTCTCCACCTCATAAACTCTATTTGATGAGTTGTAACACAAACTAGACTGTGCCCATTGATATACTTAGAAAAACTTTACTTCCCTCAATTAAATTCTCACTAAACTAGGCTCAATCATAGAACACTTGTACAAACTCATGGCAATGTATAATCAGTTCAAGAACCAACCATCCCAACTAGAGGGAGTTGAATTATCTAATCCCATGGGGCCTAACTCTCACCAATTGTTTTTTGGCCATATTACTAAGATGTGGTATCGAATCCCTAAGTGCATCCAAAAACATTTGATAGATTCAACCCCATATGATGAGTCCCTAAGATGGAACATTATTTTTCCCTACATGGAATCACTAATGACTTAATGAAACTTCATGTGAGTGTCTTATATTTAGATCTTGAACATTGGCAATGGTTATGATCCAGATTATTTTCGGCATGAAATGAGAGAAGAGTTATAATAATGAAATGTAAATATATGTGTCATATATCCAACAATATAAAATAAATATATCCGATATGAAACCATAAATAGAGACATACAATAATACACAATTTCTATTAATGAGCGCAAATGTACAAAGACTGTAAAAATACAGAGCGAAAGACTCGCTAGAATGGTGACAACTTATCTCTCAGAAGATATGTGACGGCTACTCGCATTTGCAATAATATTATTTACAATGAGGCTCTAAGGGAATTTTTAACATAAATAAAATCCAAAACCCTAACCCTGGAAGATGAAAAGCCATCAGTTTTGTGGACCCTGTTTTGGTTAGTTTGGTGTATCAACTTCTTGGGGGTGTAACTTTGGCATACAATATTTGTTTGGGGTGCACAATAGCTCATTGGAAAGGTATAATTGAGGACTACACATGTTGTATTAAAACTATGACTTTATATATAGTCTAATTGTGGCGATCCCTAAATGTTGTTTAGGGCCTCAAAACGACCCCGAAGGTTTGGGACTCGAAAACTAGTACAAAATTGCCAAAATGAAACTGTTAAAATGAGCTAGTTGGAATAGGTGGGTGGCCACTAATATCCACCTGGATCAATCCTCCCTCCTTAGGAAGCAATGGTATCCATTGCATTGAGTTCCTCTAGGACAGAGGAAAGCAATTTTTGTAACTGAATCTTGGTGCACTGCTTTCCTTGCTGGAGACGTTGCATTGTGGAAGGCTGTAACGAACCTATTGTTGGTGGGGTTGAATATTCAACCAAATGAGATACATGAGATGTCTTTTTGTAGAAGGAATATTTTTTCTTTGTTGCAATCTTGTCGACCTATTTCTTTTGGATAGAAGGTTCTTGGGGCGAGGCTATAATGGTTGCACTATATGTTAAGGTCCTAACCCGGACATAGGTAGATCAATGTATTCGGATGTAATAAAGGTCAATATTAATAAGACCTTTCAATAAAATAGAATAAGGCGGATGTAAGAAGACCTAATAGAA
>ML800781.1:116102-130653 GCA_009831015.1 Picea engelmannii
TTTTTCCATTAGCATAAAGTCGTTAACCTTATATTCAATAGAAGAGTCATTTCTTTCATCATCTGACGAATCATCATCATTGTTTACACAAAGGATTTTCTTCTTAAAATTATTATCTTTATAGACCTTCTTGTGTTTGTGATTCTCTTCATCGTCATATGTCTGATCCTTTCTTTTGTGAGGACACTTATATGCAAAATGACCTATCTTATCATAGTTGAAACATTTGAAGGGCAGTTTGTGTTGGTACCTACCTGATCCTTTCTTTAGTCTTCTCACAAACTTTTCGTTGATTTCATCAGGCTCAAAATCCTCATTCTTATCTTCTTTAAATGATTCTTCCCTAGAGGGGGGTGTATCTTTAACTATCCTCATTTCATATGCATTCAATGTTCCTAGAAGTTGATCAAAAGGAAAATATTTTAGATCATTAAGTTATTCTATAGCAGAGACCTTTGGGTTGAACCTATCTGCCAGAGATCTCAAAATTTTTTGAACTAAATAGGCTTCCTCAATTTTTTCACCAAGTACTTTCATTGCATTTACTAGTTCTTCAACTCTCAGAAAGTACTTCCCAACAATTTCATCCTCTTTCATCTTTAGTTTTTCAAAATTTACTCTGTAGGTTTGAAGCTTGTCTTCCTTTACCTTATCATTACCTTCATAACTGCTAATGAGTTTGTCCCACATTTATTTGGCAGATTCTAAGTGCATAAATTTTACAAATTCTGCTTCTGCAAGCCCACTCAAAATATAATTCATAGCCTTAGCATTGAAGCTGAATTCTAGCTTGTCATGCTTAGAATCTAGTACAATCGGCTTTACATAACTAGTCTCTACAACATCCCAAACATCTACACCTAAAGCCATTATGTAGGTTCTCATCCTTACCTTCCATAAGGAAAAGTTTGTTCCATTGAACAGGGGGGGCTTATTGGTTGAAGTTCCTTCATGGATGGTCATGTTTAAGCCCTAGGATATACCCTTAAATAAAGGGAACTGGATCTGATACCAATTGTTGAACAACTAATAGGGGGGGTGAATCAGTTTATCCTATGCTTAAACAATTATGCCCATTTTAAACTCTTTAAAGAACACTCAATGATGATCAAAATAATGAAAGGAAGTAAGAAATAGAATATTCAACATCAATCACACACATGAAATATACAGAGACAAATATTTCCTGAGGAAACCCATAAAGGGAAAACCTCTTCTTCTTGATATGATAAGTAGTCTTTATTTTCTGTACATTATCATTCTTATGAGCACCAACTCCTTTTGAGGCTACCACCTTTGTTTTACAAGAAGCAACTTGTTGATAGCACCAACTATATGGTTTCTCTAGCACCCACTAGAAGGAAGCACCAACTCCCTGAGTGTTCTAGCACCAATTGAATGGAAGCACCAACTTCTAGTCACACATGCACCAACCTGTATAACAGAGAAAAATAGTTCTCCCTTTCACCACCCTACTTCCCTAGTTTTTCTAGCTGCAACCACATGGAAGCTATGACTCCTTGTGTTCAAGCACCCACTTGAAACTCTGAGGAAAATATTCCTCCCTAACACCACCCTACCACCCTGATTATAAAAACCTCGTTACAAAAAATTATTACAGTGATACAGTGTTTGCCAATGGCTTACCAGTCTCATCATTGTTCTATTACATTGCTCTGCACTGCCTGCATCAGTGTCTTCCTTCTTGCATCTTCTTGAGACTTTTGTTCTTCTTCTCTGTTTTTGCATTCGCACCTTGGCTTTCTCTTCATCTATGAGATATGCATTTTTTGTTCTATGTCTTTCTTCTATTCTTTATGCTCTGTGAAACATTTCCCTTCTATGCACTACGCCTCTTCTGTGCGCTTCAGCTCCTATGCATTCTTGCTTCTACTCGCATGAATAACTCTTAACAGAAGCAACCATATCTTCTTTGTTCTACATATATTTATCATGCCAAGTCCTATGTCAGATCATACACATAACTCTTCATCCTCTCTCGCGATTATGTTGAGTTTGTTCTTCATCAATGGTCGTCATCCTGAGATTCTTTGGCTTCTCTGGAAGCTACAGTCTTCGACGCTTTTCCATCTGTCAATCATATCTATGATGAGTCTTCATTCCACTAGCAGTTACCTCGAGACTCTTCAGATCCTATGTCGATCACCCTGATATTCTTTGAATTCTCTGGTAGATGAAATCAGTCATTTTCTACAGTTACAATCAGTTCATCTCTAGCAGTTACTGAGAGAACCTATGTGCGCTCATACCTTTGGCACCTTTTCCCTTTCTAAGAAATCTACATAGTGGGCACTAGATTTTATGTCTAAGACCCTTCCTTTCACATGATCACGAACTATGATCATACACCTATCAAAAAGACGTTTTGCAACTCAGTTATCTCTGATGTGGAGCCTAGTGACATGTTATCCCCTCCCTTAATCCTCTGACGATGTGACCTCCAACTCTGACCCAGGGCTTAATCTCCTGGGTGCTTCATAACTTCACGTATCAGGTAATCTACCATGAGTCACCCTGACTCTCTGCTTGCCAGATCAATAGTCCACGCTCTCCCTTTGATCGACGACTATGATCAAATCGCGATCTCGCGTGTTGGGTGTTTGAACTTGAGCCAACCCTGACTCTTCCAACTCCTGATTCCCGATTCATCGCTCTGTGTCAGATCAATGGCCCATAGCCCTTGGTGATCTAATGGCCCAGATCATATTGGAACTTCTCATTTCACGAAGTTGGAGGACTACTCACCTCCCTTCTTTCGACTTCCAATTTTTCGAAACCTGCTCCAAATAAATGACCCACAACATTCCTTGATCCAATCGTTGTGATCAATATCATGAACTCAGACTTCACGATGTTTGCGGACTGCTCTATGTAGTTCTTCCAATTTGCGATTTTGCGAATCTTCTTTATCGGCTGCCACGTGTACTTCTGAAATGAAAGAATAGGATTGTTGTGGCTCCCAACCTCTCGGTTATTTGCCTCCCACCTTCCCGATATTTGTGAGGATCATATCAACGACTCAAAAATCCCCATGATCTAAAGGTCTAGATCAACTCATGAAATTGGACATCGCGAGTTCCTACAACTCTCACCTTTGACTTTTCCATTTCGTGAGTCAGAGAAATGTTGATCTCTTGCTACGTGTCTTGCCTTAATGGAAGGCTAGGATTCATTCACAGCTTTGGAGTGTTGAATGGATTCTGGGCTTATCCTCCTTGCAACTCCACTGAATCTAACGGTTTCTAGCCCTTCGTGCTTTGATCCAACGACTGAGATCTATTCTCCTCTTTTGCACGCTCCTCCTGTCTTGACTCTAATACGATGGCCACTATTGCTCCTCCTCCTGAGCTTATTATTTCTTTTGACTTAGAAGATTTTCTAAGTGTTCAAAGGTTTTGGCCTCTCAACCTTCTCCTGCGGGTATCGTCTTCGTTGTTCTTGTTTTCCATTGTTGTTGTTGTTTAATTTATTTTCTGTTTTCCATCTATGTTCTCGCCATTAGTGACATACACACTCTTCCTATAAACATGCCATCATTGTTGTTGTTCTTGCATGTAAACATATCATCGTCACTGTTGTTCTTGCCATCAATGAAAAGAACAATCTGCCTGTAAATATTCCAACATAGTACATGTCATTCCATTTATGGTGGTATGTGGAACATCACATAACTCCTCACGGTTAGAGAGTTATGGCCATGAGAAGTTGGAGAACCCAAGTTTGGGTAATGGACCCAAGTTTGTTTGATGTATAATGGTATGGGTTTTGATATATTTTAAGGAAAGACTATTGTAGATGGATATTACGTGTCATGCCATTTATGGTGGTATGTGGAATGTCACATAACTCCTCATGGTTTGAGAGTTATCTCCTTACAAAGTTGGAGGACCCTCATATGTTGGCTTGAAACCCCAAAAGGTCAAAGAAATCAAAGATCTTGCAAAGAAGAAATTATTATTTAAATGATAAAGTAAAGTGACAAAGTCAATAAGGATTATTTAAATAATAAAGTGAAGTGACAAAATCAAAGAAGATTATTTAAATGATAAAGTGAGGTGACAAAGTCAAGGAGGAATATTTAAATGATAAAGTAATGGAGAAATTTCTAATTATGGAAAGTGGTTAACCCTAAAAATGAGGAAAATACGTTAAGTGACCTATAAATGGGTTAAGTGACCTAGAAATGGGTTAAGTTACCTAGACTATGGAGAGTTTATATAATATGCAAGGCTCTCTCATTTCACATCACACTTGAGCATATTGAATATCTATAGGTGACTGAGGTAACCAAATGATATATAAGTCGAATTCCAGAGGGAAGGTGAAGAAAAGAAGGTTGGAATTCAAGGGAGGATAAATTATTTTGATGATTCCTTCTAAGGTTATTTGTACAGGTTTGGTGCATGGTTGATGCACTTGTTCATGGTACAGGTTGAGGTACAGGTTGGTGCATGGTTGATGCACTTGTTTATGGCACAGGCTGATTACAGGTTGTTTGGTGCAGGTTGGTTCATGGTTGATGCATGGTTGATGCACTTGTTTATGGTACAGGTTGATTACAGGTTGAGGTATAGATTGATGCATGGTTGATGCATGGTTCAGGTTATTGGTATAGGTTTACAACAGTATATCTCATAGTGATAGTGTGACAGTGGTTCCATAATTCTACTTATATGTCAGGGAGGTTGGACGGATCAAGGACAAGTGGTTGTAGCCACTTTCTGGTTGTAGCCGGAGAACATAGGGGGTTGTATCCTCCATCTAATTCTAACCAGAGAATTGGGGAGTTGGAGCTTACCTCGGGTTGTAGCCTGAGAAACTAGGGGGTTGTAGACTCCTTCTGGTTGCAGCTAGAAAAAAAGGAAGTTGGTGCTTCCAATGAATGTAATTCTTCAAGACTTATAAGAAAAAGCATTATGTGGTTTTCTCCCACTTTGGGTTTCGATGTAAAACAATGGTGTACTGTGTATGTGTATGATTGCTCATTTTTTCATTTCTTATTTAATCTGCAATTATTGGATGATAATGATACAATGATATAATACTTGGATTATATGGTTAAAAAGGGTTAAATTGCTCTATTACCGATTGACCACCCCTCTTAGTAATCCAACAGTTTTCTATCGAAATGGGTGGTTGTAACATTGTTTTGGGTGTTGAATAGTTAAGAAAATTGGGCCCCATCACCATGTATTTTTGGGAGTTATACATGAGTTTATAGAAACAGGAGCATCACCACACTTTCCAAGGAATAAATGTCGATTCTTTAGAGGTCATCATCTCAGACTATATGGAAAACAAATCTTTAAAAGGGGCATTTAGGCTTTGCTTCCTAATTCCATAACATTCAATCCTTTGAGACACCTTCTCAACGCATCCATCCTGACATGTAGTTAGTATTATCCAAAAACCAATCAATATTTGAAATACCCCAATGCCTCCCACCCTCCCACAATGTGCATGATCATTCTATTCTATTGATATCAGGTATCCTTCCACCCAATGTACAGACTTGTTTCCACCCATTTTCCCAAAAAATGAAATTGAAAAGATGGTTCACAAGTTTCTACTTGTTGGTGTCATATTCCCTAGTACCAGTCATTATTTGTCACAAGTTGTCATGGTACTAAAAAAAGGCACTTGGTGCATTTTTCCCATATTTTTATCTCTCAACAAAATAACTATCAAGGACAAGTTTCCCATTCCATTCATTCACGATCTCTTGGATGAGATCAAAGGAAATCAACTATTCACCAAACTTGATCTACGTTCCACCTATCATGACCAATTTTGTATGAAGGAGGTTGTAATTCTAAAACTGAATTTTCACACTCATGAAGGCCATTATGAGTTCTCGGTGATGCCCTTTGGAATTTTCAATGCACCTTCCATCTTCCAAAGTCTCATGAACCAAATATTTCAACCCTTTCTACATAATTTTGTGCTCATATTTTTTGATGACATCCTAATCTATAGTAAAAATTGGCATGCCCATGTCATCCATGTGGTTTAGGTCTTACAACTACATTCAAATCATCAAATCTTTCGTCCAAATGTGCCTTTGGTGTCTCTGAAGTAGAAAATTTGGGTCATATTATTAGTATTGATGGTGTATGAGCGAACTTGAAGAAAATTGAAGCAATGAAGTATTTTCCATGTCCTAATACTCTTAAAATTTTATGAGTCTTTCTTGTTCACACCAGTTACTACATAAAATTTGTGAATAACTATGGAAATATTGCTACTCCCCTCAATGCCTTGCTAAAAAAAAGATTTCACTTGGAATGGAGCCACAAATTAGGCCTTACAGTATTTGAAGAATGCTATGTGTACAACCTTAGTACTCAACTGCCAAAATTCACTAAGAAGTTTTTTTGGAATGTGATTCCTCGAGTAAATCCATAAAAGAAACCTTCATGCAAGAGGGATGACCATTAGCCTTTACCAGCAAACAAATCTATGATGGGAACTTGGGAAAATACACCTATGAAAAATAAATGATGGTTATCTTGCATGATAGGGATATCTAGCATCCCTACCTACTTGGGAAACATTTCCAAATTAAATCATATGTTCACAGCTTGAAATACTTCTTGGAGTAAAGGATTTCATCCCCATATCAATAGAAATGGGTCACCAAAATGTTGGATTATGATTATGAGATCATTTATAAGAAGGGAAAGGAAAATATGGTAGAAAATTCTCTCTCTCTCAAAATTATGAAGAGGAAGAGTCCCTATTTTCACTCTCCTTCATCGTAGCAAATTGCTTCAACGATGTCTGCAAGGAATGACTCATAGATCCCAAGATTTCATTCCTAATCCAACAACTTCAAATGTCACCCCATGCATATTAGAGATACGGTTGTCACAACCAAGATATTCACTATAAAGGGCACATTTATTTGAGAAAAGAGTCCACCTTTATATCAACAATATTATCTAAACTCCACGCATCTCCAATGTTAGGTCATTTTGACTTTAATAAAACATATGAACAAATTAAATGCTCATTTGTTTTGGGAAGGTATGAAAAAGGACATCTGCACTTTTGTGTAAGAATGTAACCTTTTCTAGTGACATAAGGGATAAATAGTGAAATCTCTAGGTAAAATACAACCTTTAGCTATTATTCTAGTTGTATGGACTAACATTTCTATGGACTTCATTTTGGGGTTACCCAAATCTAGCAATAAATATATCATCATGCTTATGGTTGATCACATTTCCAAATATGCTCATTTTTGTGCTCTACAACACCCATTTAAATCTTCCATGGTCACTCGATTATTGATGGATAATATATTTAAACTTCACGGTATTCCATAATATATTATACTGGATTGTGATCCCACTTTGACTAGCAATTTCTGGCAATAAATATTTAGGTTTCAAGGAACTCATTAGCACCACCCATCACCCCTATACTTATGGTTATATGGACGATGTTAACAAGTGTTTGTAAGCATATTTGAGGTTCTTTACTTCATAATGATAGTGACAATGGTTTCAGTGGTTACCCCTGAAAAAATAGTGGTACAATAAAACTTATCATGGTGCAACTCGAATGACCCCATTTGAGGCTATCTATGGAAAAAAAAACCCATCAGTTATATCCTACTTAATGGGAGTCTTTAAGGTATGGGAGGTCGAAAAAAAATTCATAGTTCAGGCTGACATTCTCCACACTCTCAAATATAATATGGTCATGGATTAGAATATGATGAAGCAATAGGATAATCATCATCACTCCGAGTTCTATTTTGAAGAAGGGGATTAGGTATTCCTCCATCTTCATCCTTACAATCATACCTCCCTCAAGGACAATCGCCACTAGAATCTTGCTCCAAATTTTTATGGCCCCTAGAAGGTCCTCAAACATATTGGGCCAGTGGCTTAAAAATTAGAACTTATGAGCCATTCTAAAATCCATCCAATATTTCATGTCTCTTGTTTAAAGAAATTGGTTGGATCTAATTGATGTGTTCAAACTAACATTCCCAAATTGGATGAAGAAGGTTCCATTTGTTTGCAACCTAATTCCATCCTTGAAAAAAGAGAGCATCGTATCCACTACCACATTATCTGAGAGGTCTTGATACAATGGAAGGATACACAACCTGAGGATGCTACATGGGAACCAATAGATATCCTTAAACAATCTCTTGATCTCCATCCTTGAGGACAATGCAACTTTTTAAGGGGAAGGGAAATTTAGGGTCCTAACCTCCCTAACCCCGTAATTAGATAGATAGGTTGTTATGTATTGAAATGTATGAAGGAAATATCTAGTAAATAAGTCCCATGTAGTAGTGTGAAAGAAACAAATGTAATAAGGCTTACTATAAGGTTGTCCCTACTAGAAAGTTCATTCTCTAGAATGTTCCTAGGAGATAGATAGTACTATATAAACAAGTAGAAGCAATGTAATGAGAATTCTTGTGAATTTATTTGTAATAAGATATCTTCTCAATTAGAGGTTGGCCCCTTGAAGAGGCAAGTGAACATTTATTCCATTAATAAAGGTACAATATTTTATGTTATTATAGTTCTTTATTTGTCTATTGTAGTTGCAATCTGTGTTTTGTATAGTAAATATGGGTAAAATATCCTATTCTTCTTTACATATCCCAATTTACTAATAAATAATACCATAATTCTTCTCTTCTTCCAAAGCCTCAACCTAATAAACATAGTTAGCATCAATAGATCTATAAGATCCATGGGAAAAAAATTATACTCTCCATCGAGTGGCATCATCTTTACAAGACAACAGACATATTTCAAGCTCGATGCATTGTCACACACAAATAACTCTTGTTATAGGGTCTGAGTATTAAGCATGGTTTTTATACCATATTAAAAATTATCATTGTGATAGAAACTATAATTTACCTAGCCACCAGCAGGTTGGCCACGCTACCTCAAATCCCACTTCAAGAACTGATTTCAAATTCTGATAACAATTAATTAATAAAGAAACATGAAAGAAATGCAATAATCTCACATGAAATAATTAATATTCATGCTAGACTTAAATATATATTGCTTAATCATTCCATGCACAATAATAAACAACAAGAAAGCACATCAAAAAAACATATCTCAGAGATAATAATTAATACACAAAAAAAAATATAAAATCAAAGAAACATGTGATGGAGAGAACTTATCTTCAATAAAACTAATCACCAACTAGTTGCAGACCAAGGAAATTCCACCGAACCTTATACATTGTTGTTCCAAGTCTCAATAGAAGGTCACCCCAAGCCAGGGCTATGAATCCACAAGGAATGGTTCTAGAGCAATACTCAACTTCCCAAACTAATCATCACTCAAGCTCTCACAGGTTTCTCAACACGAAACAATCCAAAGTACATCATATGTCTTCTCTCCATCCTGCACCACCTAAAGACAATGAACCCCCTTCACTGCCACACAGTCCCTCGGGCTTCCAACAAATTTCTAGGTCTCCAATGAATATGGTCAAGAATCTCCATGTTGGGACTCTTAGGATTCATAGTTGTGAGCAAGATTTAGCACATGCCAATGCATCTCATGCATACTTGCACCAATTCATGTCTCGAATACACCATTAATTAATACAACGAACATAAAAATGGCTCATTTCCCCATAAATGCATTCCTATGTCCCATCCAAGAAAAATAATGAATGATGAATAATAGATTAATGATGAACTCGATGAAAGAGTGAATGAAGAACAACTAAATGAGAAACCCCCAAACAACCCACCTGAGGGGTTTATACAATTATATGAAATCAAAAACCACATGGATTTTCCCCTAAGAAGACCATGTAACCACTTTTCTTAATTAAAACCAAGATGGGTAAATAAAATATATAAATACTTAGCCCCTTTAGCCCCCTCTCTTGTGGAATCATATCCCCTATAACTCTTTTCCTTGTCCATCTTGCATCCAATGATGTATTTTATTATTTTCTATGATAAAAAAATATTACATTTCCTAGGAACTCTGGTCTTTCATCAAATAAAAAAAATAAATTATTAAATCGGGGATTCAAAACTAGGGTATTACATTCCCCTCCCCCTTATTTTGGCACTGTCCTCAGTGCATATACAAAACATAAATCAAAATTTCAAAATTCTTCAAAAACTCACATGTACTCTACTCGCATGGAATCTTCATGTTCCCAAGTAGCATATTCAAGACTATAGAAGGTCCACTAAACTTTTACTAGTTCTATGACTTGATTCTAGAACATTTTGAATTTTTTGTCCAATATGTGAATTGGATGGACCTGAAAGTCTCCTTCTAGCTCCACCTGAATCAAATTCCAATCAATAACATGGTTAGGATCATGTACATACTTTTTCAACAAAGAGACATGAAATAAATTATTCACATTCATGGAAGGAGGAAATGAAGAATGCATGCAATTGGCCCTATTATGTCCAATATATCAAATGGGCCAAAATATTTTTTTGCTAGATTTGTACAGTTTCCAACTTCAATGAGTTATTGTGAGGCTTCTCTTTTAAAATAACATGCTCTCCCAATTTAAATTCCTTGGTTTCCTTCTTATTATCTACATAACTCTTCTATATATCTTGTGATGCTTTCAAATTCTACTTAATCTTAACTACGTGGTTTTCCATATCCTTGATCAATTTTGGCCCAAGTAATCTTCTGTCTGATGGGTTGTCCCAACTTACTAGAGTATTGGATTTTATACCATACAAGGCTTCAAACAGAATCATCCTCAATGAAGCTTGATACCCATTGTTATAGGAAAACTGAACCAAATGCAAGTAATATTCCCACTTACATGAATTATCCATCACATACATTTTCAACATGTCTTCAATCACTTGGTTGAGTCTCTATATATTCCCATATGACCGTGGATACTATGTTGTGCTAAAGTTTAGGTTTGTACCAAATCCTTTAAATAATTTTCTCCAAAAATTTTAAGCAAACTTAGTATCTTCATCTGAGACAATTGCCTTAGGTATCCCATGCAACCTAACAATTTCCCTCGTGTAAATTTCTCCAATATTATTTGTTGTATGAGTTATATTTACAGAAGAAAAATGAGCAACAATTGTCAATTTATCAACCACTACCATTATTGAATCATGTTGCCTTGATATCTTGGGAAACTTAGTTATAAACTCAATGGTTACCACTTCCAATTTCTTCTCTGGAATTGGTAATGGCTGTAGAAAACCCATTGGGCATCTATGCTCATGTTTCACTCTACGCCATTACATACATATGGAAATGTAGTCAACAACATCATTCTTCAATCCTAGCCAAAAGAATTGGCTTATTACTATTGCAATTGTTTTCTAATAACTGGGATGTATGTGTTGATTAATTGGGTTGGTTTTCATTGATGTCAACCCTTGAAGAAAGTTAGGTAGTGAATTCCAATAACACAAAAGTTTGGGTAATGGACCCAATTTTTTTTTATGTATAATGGTATGAGTTTTGATATAATTGTAGGTAAGACTATTGTATATGGATAGTGCATGTCATTCCATTTTCGGTGGTATGTGGAACTTCACATAATTCCTCCCGGTTAGAGAGTTATGGCCATGTGAAGTTGGAGAACCCTCATGCATCATCTAGAAGCCCCAACAGGTCAAAGTGATCAAAGTGTTTGAAAAATAAATTATTTAAATAATAAAGTTAATGGAGAACTCCCTAAAATAAGGAAAGTGGGATGCTACATGAAATTATAAATAAGAGGCAAGGCTCTCTCATTTAATCACACTTGAACCTATTGAATATCATTGAATATCTATTTTGTGAAAGGTTATTTGAGTAGGTATTGTTGATAGAGAAAAGTGTGGTAGGAAAAGTGCGGTAGAAAAAGTGAGATAGAAAAATCGTAGCAGAAAAAGTGCGACAGAAAAATCGCGGAAAAAAAATTGCAGCAGAAAAAGTGCGGCAGAAAAATCGTGGCAGAAAAAGTGCGACAAAAAAATTGTGGTAGAAAAATCATGGCATAAAAAGTACTACAGAAAAATCACGGCAGAAAAAGTGCGGCAAAAAAATCTCGGAAGCAACATGGTTGGGGTAAATTTATGAGAGATATGGGACATCTTGTTTGAGGTATGTTTTGTGAGATAGGGTTTAGCCCTTGAGATGGTATTGGATGTTCATTATTGCTGCATATATCATATTTGTTGAGGGATACAGTTGGTATTTTGTTGTTGGTATTTGGAATATGGGTATTGATCTTTTGGTTGTGATGTGTTGCTGAAGTTGTTGGTTTAGCTTGAGGCTACATAACAGTGAAGTTTTGGCACATGGTTTGATGTAAGGGTTTATGGTATTTGGTTTATGGGTAGAGTGATGAATTTTTTATCGTTATATTGGTGTATGTCTTTGGTATATGGTTGAGGTACATGTTAGGTACATGGTTGAGACAAGTAGTTGATGAGTTGGAACATACATGAGGTGTATAGTTGATGATGTTGGTACATATTGATGAGTCATGGTTGATGCATGGTACATGTTGGTTTAGGTTATTGGTACAGGTTGTTTAGTGTAGGTTGATTGGTACAGGTTGTTACAGGTTGACAGTGACAGGTTGACAGTGGGAGTGGTTGATTTAGTGATAGTGACAGGTTGTTTTCATTTGGAATTTATATTTCAGGGCGGTTGGATGGGGAAAGGACATATGGTTTTAGCCACCTTCTAGTTGTAGTCGAAGAACTTAGGGGGTGGTAGCCAGAGAATTGGGTAGTTGGAACTTTCCTCAGGTTGTAGCCTGGGAAACTAGGGGGTTGGAGCCTCCTTCCTGTTGCAACTAGAAAACAAAGGAAGTTGGTGCTTCTAATGAATGTAATTCTTCAATACATATAAGAAAAAGAATTTTGTGGTTTTCTCCTACTTTGGGTTTCCACGTAAAAACACTGGTGTACTATGTATGTGTATGATTTCTCATTTGTTCATTGTTTATTTACTCTACAATTATTAGATGATAATTCTACACTGATGTAACACTTGCATTATATGGTTAGAAAGGATTAAATTTCTCTATTACTGATTCACCCCCCTCTCAGTAATCCAACAATTGGTATCAGAGCCGGTTCCTTCAGAAAACAGTTTAACCACTAGAAGGAGATCATGAATTATTCTGAGAATGGAGTACCAATGTTTAATGGTCATAATGATTTTGAAGTATGAGATGTGGAGCATAAGGAAAAAAGTGTTTTTATAGGCACAGGGACATTATATTTGGCTATAAATTGTTACAGGATATGATAGTTCAAAAAGGGAAAAGACTACAGCCAAGAAGGAATTGAAGAAGAATAACAAAATAGCAATGGATTTCATCTCAGAAGGATTACCTAATCTGGTAAGAGAAAAGGTTGGTAAATGTTCACCAAAGAACTTTGGGATAAGTTACATGGCATATGTTCTTCACCCATCGCAAATTCAGAAAATGACAAAGAAGATGCAGATATAGATCAAAAAGAATTATGTTCACCATGTCAAACAGATTTAGAAGATGAAGAGTACATAATCACCAGATAATTGATTAGTGCTTTAGATGAACTAAGAGAAGAAAACAAGTCACTCAGGAAAGAATTGATGAAACAAAAGGAAAGTGTTCAGATTTTTGAAGAAGCCCAACAAGTCATCGATAACTTAAGAACTCATCTAGAAGAAGTCACAAAGATCGAAGAAAATATTGAATATCAAAAGAAGTATTGGAAGCCAACATAGAAAAAAATAAGGAAGAAGCATAAATGAGAGAGAAGATATTGACATATCATTTTAAGGAAAGAACTAACGATCTAAACCATCTTGAGGTAGAGTTTGGTCAAGAAGAGAAAGGACTTGAAGAAGAAATAATCACATCAAAAATTCAGCTTGAAGAAGCAAAAAGAACTGAAGAAGTCATGAATTCTTAGATAATGAAGAAAGAAGAAGAGGTTGAGAAGCTTGAAGAAGAAGTTGTCACATTGAGAAGTAAAATCGTTAATCTCAACAAGAACATTGAAGAGACAGAAATGTCCACATCAGTTATAGAGAATGAATAGAAGAACTCTAGGTTGCTAGAAAATAAGAATGAAGAAAATAGAAAGAGTTACGCAGAAGTACCCAAAGGAAGGAATCATGGTCAACCAGAATCTAAGAAAACTATTGAAGATACATCTTCAAGAAGACCATCCATGTTCAAGCCAAAAATAAGCTTCAATCATGATCATGATTAGTCAAGGAAAAAATTCAGAAGGACTACGCCACCAAGAATATCATTCACTCCCAGGTATGCAAATTTATTTTATGGTCATTGTTTTTATTGTACTAACTTTGGACACAAGGTTGCAGATTGCAGGGATTATAAAATAAATTTTCAAGCAATAAATGCCTATGTGGCCCCATGTAACATTGAATGTTACAAATGTCATAACTATGGACACATAGCTAGTGATTGTAGAAGCATGATCAATACTTCCATGAAACAGAACACTGATATCAGATGTAATAAATTGTGGATAAGAAAACACGAAGATTATGTGAACAAAGAA
>ML800781.1:139289-163782 GCA_009831015.1 Picea engelmannii
CTTTCAAAGCTTCATCTAGTTCCAACATCCTCTGTTGTACTGGGACAATTTTCTCAAATTCAGCTAGAAATTTCTCTAAATGATTCAAGCCATCAAATGTTGGAAGGTTACTTACTTATGTGCCAATCCATCGAACTGCTTTGTTCAATTTGGCACATCGTCGTCTAGAGACTTCATACATATTTTTCTACCAATTTTCTAATGCCTCTTCTGAATCTGATGAGCATGTGCTCTCACTTTGCCATCTGAGATTTCCATTTGTTGTAGGATTGATGCAATCTTGTTGTCTTGTTGTCAGTTTGGCAATGTTCTCTAACTCATATGTGTGGTCTTCATCCTGAATAGGTTATGTGTATCTGCGACCTTCATCTAGGTCCATAGGTGCAATGACTTTAAGGCCATTACCTTTGAATGTCATTCATCTCTTCTTTAGGTCAATGACAGCTGAAGTTTTGAAATCCCAATCAATTCCTAATAGTGTAGCATAAGGACAGCTATCATAAACAATATAAATTACTTCAAAGTCTGCAAATGTCCTTACCCCATCAACTTCTACATGGACATGCTCTAGTATTCCAAAGGGGCTCACCGCCTGTTGATTAGCCATCCTGAGCCTGATATGAGATTAAATCAGTCTGGGTTTTCCCATCAGTGCCCAAGTCTGCTTCGTCATAACATTGACTTATGATCCCAAGTCGAGGACCAAATATTCCACATCGTAATCTCCAATCTGAGCACTAAGGTGTAATTTCTTGTTTGTTCTCCTTTTCCTTGATACTTGATTCACAACTCTACTCAACATAGGATCTATTTTCCCAATTTCATATTGTCTTATTAGGTGTTGTAATTCTTGTACATCCCTTTCATCTTTAATCAAATTGATACATGCATATAAGAAGTCTGTGATTTTTCTTACCTCTTTTCCTTGTTTGGCTATAGCAGACTGATCAAATGTTGTTGGAATTTCACATTCCCTTACTTCTGGTTGTGCCTTAGATGAAGAAGCTTGTCCTTCTAAAAATTATTTCCTTGCTTTCTCAAAAGTATGCCTCTCTCTCATTGGGTCAAGCAATTGTGCCTTCTCTGCAGCTCTTTTGATCCCTAATCCTTCTGTAGTCTTTCCTGGGGTTACTCTGTCTTCTCCTGTAACAGTGCCTCCTCTATTAATAACAGTGACTCTGGGGTCCTCACTGCATTGTTTTGTTGATATTAGTTGAACTTGTTGGTTTCCTCCTCATCTCTATTGGAGTTTGGCCAACAATACTGGACAATCTTCGATGACATGATCGAAGGAGTTACAATATTTTCAAGTGTTACAAGGTTATGACAATCCCTTGCCAAATGTCTTGGCTATGTGTAGTTATAATAGATTATATGTCCTCTACCTCGACCCATACCTCCTCCTCATCCTCTTCCTCTGAATCCACTGCGAGGGTTGAAATTTCCTCTTGCTGGGGAGTTGAACCGTGTATTATTTCCGTCTTGTTGTGTTTCTCCTTGAATCCTACATGTATCCCTTGATCTTCATGCAGGAGATCATAAGCCCTACAATCCTTCTTGTTGTGTCCCATAGACTTACAGAATGTGTTGTAAATATTGGTAGGTTTCTGGACATACTTTTTCATATAATATCATTCACCAGGGCGATGTCTCGTTATGCATACCTCGCAATAGGGTACAACAGCCTGCTTCAAAGGACTAGGTGCTCTAGAGGCCAAGTATTCATGAAATAGGGGACAATGCTCCTTGTCATGGCCCTCTGATTTACATCTGATACACCAAATATCTTCGCTTTTCTCTTTTCCTCTATCTTTCTTCATATCTTCGACTTGTAAGGACAAACTAGTTAATTGATTCAAGATTTGACTCATACCTGGGATGGATTCTCCTACATGGGTTGCTTCTAGTTTCAAGGAGATCTCCAATGCTTCATCCTTCAAAGTAGCCTTCTGTTGCATCAGAGGAACTCTGATGTGTGGTAAGAGGGCAGAAATGAACCATTCTTTATTTTGTTTGTCTGGAATTTGAAAACTCAACCGACTTGTCAGAGTCTTAAATCTTTGATCAAACTCCCAAACAGGTTCAGTTACCTTCTACTTGATTTTTTTCATCTATGTAATGCACTGTGACTCCGACTTAGGTTTCTTTAATTCTACACTCAACGTAGTCTTAATTTTATTCAGTGTTTTAGGTTGTCCGGGCTCTGAAACAAACTTCATGTAATGGTTCAGAGCATGATCCCTCAAGGTAGTGCTAAACTGGGTTCTCTTAACAACTTTGCCAGTGACTTGCTTGATGCTCCATACAGCTTCTCATAAGAACCAATGTTCGTCAAGATCTTCAGATCCGTCTCCCCTAAAGATGGGTAAACTCATTTCATTTGCCATAGATATTCCTTGGTTTATTGACTGAGTATGTACCAAACTTCTTGTAACAGTACTTTGACTGCTCTGACTACTTTGGTTAATCTAGTTACTTACTACTTCTAAAACAATAGGAGGAATAACATCACTTACTTCAATAGTAGGTGTGGTTCCTGAAGTTTTTGGCTCTCCCTGGTGAAGCTCTTCAGATCCTACTTCCTTTGTTCTTCCAGACTCTGAATGTTCTTCGTCTGTTAGATCTGCTTCTTCTCCACTGTAGAATCCCTCATCTCCATAGTTTTTCTTAAATAGGTTCGCAAGAGGAACCTCCCTGAACGGTCTCCCACTACGCATGATTCCAGCCTCTATGTCACTGTCATTGTCTGAATTTTTGAACATTATCTTTATTGTATCTTTGGGATATTATTCTCATGCAATAGCATCTTAATCCTCAGCTTTAAAAAGTGTAGGAACTTTCCTCTAGGTCCCTTAAATAAGTACCTCTCCGCTTGGATATATGATTTGAATCTGTTAATGGAAAATTCAGTAATGTACCCTCCAGTAGTGCTATCAAACCAGAGATCTACCACTCTAGACATAGCATTATCAACTCTCTTGACCTTCTTGATCAGTGTTGTTGTCCAAACCATAGGTGGTCTAGATTTGATCTCAAACTGGGTATCTACTAATCTCGCTAACCACTTGTATAAATCCTTATGAACTCCTCCAAAGAAAATCCCGTGTATGTTGGTGAAGATGTACCTTCCCAACTAGTCTTCTGTAGTAATGCTAGGGTTCTTGTTTTGGGCTTCAACGAAGTCCTTTTCTTGTTCTACTATCCACTTTTGAATTTATGTCTTCGATGGGAACCACCTGGAAATTCTCTCAAAAAGATCCTGGTCCCAGCAACGAAACCATTTGTTGGCACAGGGGAAGACCAGAGATTCAACTCTTACAGCACACCAACAAGCCCTAACTATTGGCCCTTTCAGCAACACCTGCAAAGCAAATGCAGTCTCACCCAAAGTAGCAATAGAGGGGTTGCAGGACACAGGTGTCTACAACCAGAGAAAATGCAAAGTGGATCCAGAGAAACAACACACAACAATCTAGTTATTCTTTATCCCTCTTAAGCCTACTTCGCAAGTTATATCTATGGTCTAACACAACAATGAAATAAAAATACAACAGATGGTAAATAGCACATCATCAATCACGCAATACAACAAGATATACTTGGTTCACCCTCTCCTTAGGGCTACGTCCACGGAAATATGTTTCTTGATATATTATGTGAAAAAATACAGTTATATTTGCACACTTAGCTGCAGATTTCTCTCTCTTTGTCTATCTTTCTCCCTTCCCTCCCTACGCACTCAGCTGTAAGGTTAATCTTCACACCCAATACAAACTCAATATTGTTCTCAACAACAACGCTCAACAATGAACAACCACAATCATAGTGTCAATGAACCAACTATTGAGAAACCCTCTCAACTCTCCTAGACCTTTATTTATACATTACATGGAAAGAGTATAGGTGTCAAAACCCTATATCCAAAACCCTAGGTCCAAAACCCTAGGTCCACTTGACCCGTGCTTTAAGGGCTTTGTCAACCTGTCTTTCCTTCTTTTCCGCGAGGTGCTCCAAAGCACTCGTTGATGTCTTCTTCCTCTTGCTGAGTTGTCCATGATCTATCTTCCTTATTTCTTTGTATTCCTCTATCTTCTCTTCCAACAGCTAGCTTTTCCTTCTTTTTCTCCTTCTTTTCTGCTTCTTTTCCCACTTCGACCCTTCCTCAGTTTACGTGTCTTCCCACACAGTTCGTACTTCGCCTTTATTCCTTAATATTCACTTCCTTTCATGTCCAAGGGCCAACATATGGGAAAGTACTCCAAATACCATGGGAAAAAACCTCAAACCATCGGAAAATACCCCAAACCCATGGGTTTGAAACCACCATTTCACTTTTTACTTTTTCATATGCACCCCTTTTTTAATATACTTGTAGACCTATATATATAAATCAATCTTGGAAATGTTATGAGTATCCTAATGCCATGATATGACATCATTAATCCTTTGACATCAATGACAATAATTTCGACAAGGGTGAATCGTGATACAAAATCCCCACACCTTCAACAATTACATTTACTTATGAGATGTGAAAATATTTTTGCAGCATTAAGCTTGAGAGCCAAGGGGGTATTTGATGCCTTGGATGAATTTTGTTATAGAATACCTACACTCCTTTTAGACTTAGTTAGTCACTATATTTACATTAATATTCCACAACATTTGTATATTGTGAGAAATAAAATTTTAATAGCATTTTAATCCTTTATGGTTTCATCACCTATGCACACCATCTCATAATAGTATGTTATATAACCTTCATGCAAAACAAAATTGAAAATTGGTGCAAGGGAAGCAAAAAAAGAAGAAGCATTATTCACAGGAAGACATGGCAAATACATATGAAAAATTAGGGAAGAACCTCTCTTTCATTGCTTTGGTTTTGTATTAAAATGGAAATTTTCATGCTTGAATGAAAATATGGATTTTGTGTGCATGAGTTATCTTTATTCTACTAATCAAATCCCCACCTATGTTATCCACATTTTATTTTTATGACCAATTTCAAGTGTGCACGATCTAATTTTTATTTTAGGGACAATTGTCACTCCACTTCAATACATTTCATCGCATGTTTCTTGTTGGAAACCATTATTTTGAGGGTTAATGAGAAGATAAGAGAAATATGATAGGGTTAATTTTCCTTCCACACATTTCATTTTCCCATATATGAATCAATTTGTAGCCTCTTAATTCATCTCCTATGTGATGCACATATATGAAAGATGAACATGGGTACCTCTTGCTATGGAATTGTTGTCGAAACAATACCTCCATTACCCTTATTATACATTTCCTCCACCTACCTTACAACCTTACATGCAATACCCTGCATAAAAACACACAATGTCTCTTTGTCCTTAAAATTATGATTGTTTGAAATAATAGTGCATTCTAAATCAATGTATTGATGTTAAAGGTATTGTTGGTTGCATTACTCTTGGAATCATCTTGATTTAAAGGCCAATTGCCAACACTGTGAAAGTGGAGGAGATTGAAGGATGAGTATATTTCATCAACGAGAGAGGATGTGATAGTCACATAAATCACCTCAAGGTAAGTCCATGGATACCCCCAATATTTCAATCATTTATGTAAAAGTTTTAGGTCAGATTAGGTTGAATTTATAAATCATCATTAGAAAAACCCCAATGTAAAAGGGTTAAGGCCTTTTATACATCATGCCTTTGAAAAGGAAATTATCATCATCATGACACTCCCCAACCTTCCTGAAAATTGCATCCTCTACACTTCCATGGAAAATTAATCCCAAATCTTTCCATAGCATTTTGAGTTGATGAAATTGTTAAAAATGCAGTTATGATAGTTTCATTTTGAGGTGTCAAACAAATAAATTTTCAAAATGTTGGACGCTTGGGTTGACCCATGTTCTAATCTCAATAGGGTTCCAACAAAACCCTCAAAACTTTTATCCCTCCTGCTAGACCAAAAGGCAGCGTTGCGCACAAAGTGCACAACACGGTCTCACCCGAGGTAGATTTATGGGGGACTGCAATACTCAGGTGTTTGTAGTCTAGGAAGGGATTGGGATTCTCTACTGATTCTTTCCAAAATAGGCCAGGCCTACACCAACACAAAACATGTTTATATAGAATATGGTATTGAGATTATAATTTACAATCCAACTTGAATCACTTCATTTTGATATCATACTAAGAAATTATGCCCAAATTAGTGATTGTTTGTCTCGAAATATGCACTATTAAAATTCTCCATCTTAACTATTCATCCAGGTATTTGACATACCAAATAAAAATGATTTTAATATATATATACTTTCACCTCCCACTATAATCATGTCAATTTGACATTGGATGACATAGGTGTGCCCAAAAAAGTAACTATCAGTTCACACTAGAAATTGTTCATCAACGGATTTGTCATATTAATTAAAAGTATTTTGAAATTGTTTATATGGGATATATTTATATTAATATACTTTCATATCCAACTAAAATCATTTAAATACAATATTGGATTAAAGATTTATGCCAAAAAGAGTGATCGTTGGTTTAAGTTGGAAATTACAAATAACTTTGTGAAGGTTGTTCCTTAGCAGACTTGACATATTAATCCAATGCACTTTAAAAACATGTTTATATTGGAAATATACCTATAAATGTACTTCAATATGAATTTGTAATTACTCCAATCTAATATTGTATGCAAAATTATCATCAAAAGATTGTTTTTTTGGTAGTCTAGGCTAGCTACCACTCCTTAGCATGTTAAAAATGAAAATTGCTTAATGAATTTTTTTTAGATGTATTTAATATGCATTACTTATAATATTTTTATTATTATTATTGAAATAATAAATTCATCGGTTCTCTTCCTCCATAATCTCACCATGTATTGCAAAACAAGTGCTTATTTGTTTTAAATCACCAAAGAATCAACTAGGTCAACTTATACATGGAGTGATTACTAAAGAGTTATATACATTTCTATAGAAATGGGAAAATCACAAAGGAATATAAAAATTGCAAGACCATATGGTGTTGAGTCCTTAAAAGCAATGTGTGTAGTACAAGTTCCTAGTAGACTACTGTGGAATTGGTCAAGATACTAAACCAAAAAGAAAAATAGTTTTCATGAAGTCATAAATGAAGGAAGTGCATGGAAAATGAAGAGTTATTTCTATGAATAAAATAAGAAATAGTGATATAGAAGTAAGGTATACCGTGAGACAAAATTAAAGTATTCATCAGTCTTATTCGCCATCCTTATGATGGAGGACGATGCTACACAATAAGCCTTCAAGAATATATGTCCTTTGCTACTGAAAAAAATGGTGTTTGATCTTAAAGACATCCATGCATTTTCTTATTCCTTAACTCATATATAATATTAAAATATTCAATGAAAGAAAATGTATACATCTATGAAGACACTGCAGTTGTTATTGTTTTGTTGACAAGTAAGACCAAGGGTTCATGAAATATTTCAAGCATAGATGCAATATCCATCATTATTCAACAACTATGAGGAAGCCCAATACAGTTGAATGTTGAGGGAAACCTTTCCTTTAGTATGGGAGAAATAAATACCATCTAAAATAAATAAACAATATTCTTATAATGAAAACTCTATGGGGCATTATAAGATAGTGGGGGTGATTTAAAACTAGATTGTTGGTAGGTACTCTTCTATAGCAAAAAAAAAAAAATTTAGTTGAAAACTCTTTTGGGGCACCTAAAGACAACAGGAACTTGAAAAAAAAAAATTGATAGGTTTCTATTGAGAGAGAGAGAGAGAGAAAGAGAGAGAGTGTTCCAAGAATTGTTGTTGAATCTTAGCTATTACATGATACTATCATAGATATTCTAACACTTATATTTGTTGCATAATCCTAATTGTTTCATAATATTGTCATATTCATCATACTAGTGGTTCTATCTTGATATATAACATATTTATATAATGTTGAAGAGTTCACTGTTAGTTATGATGAACAATGCATTCAATGTTGTTTGCTTGCAAACATAATAATTTTTTAGTCTACTGAAGAATGATTACTCCAACCTACCCAAGAATGATAATTACAACATGTTCAAGAAGGATTACTCCATCCTTTCATCCTGATACATAATGGACACTTCAGCCTAATCAAGCTACCTATTGTAGGACTATTTACTCTCAATTGAAGTATGTCTACCATTTGTCTCACAATTTAGTCAAATTATTTATTTTTTTCAATCATATATTGGATTAAATTGTTATGGATAAATTGATATTATCCCAATATTTTTCTTCCTTTTTTATACTCCCATCAACCCATTCCACCCTTTCCAAAGCTCATATCCTAACTTGTCGACCAATGATACTCTCAACTTCAGTTTTTTTGGGGGGGCGGTGGGGGGAGATACTATCTCAACAATTGTTTCATGCTTACAAATTTGAGTCTATTTTAATTATGAAGGGCGGGCATTGGGAAGTGATGGCTGAAAAATGTATACACTCATTCTACCATGTGATTTCAAGAATTAGAAAAGTCTCCAAAAGAAAAGGCTACAAAAACATCTAGAGAAAATATTTTAATTAAAAACATGTTTTCATAAGGAGGACATTGGGAAGTGATGGATGAAAAATATATACACTCATTCTACTATGTGATTTCAAGAATTAGAAAAGTCTCCAAAAGAAAAGGCTACAAAAACATCTAGAGAAAATATTTTAATTGACAACATGTTTTCAAGGTTCCAAAATACATTGTTGAAGTGTTGATTTAGATTGGTGATTACCATATTACACAACTTTATAAATAGAAATGGATAAGTTGAAGAGCATAATTCATGGCCTCGAGAAACAAAGAGGAAAACTAAACCTAGTGTTATGTAAAAAAAAATAGAGGAGTTGTTTGATCCAATTATATCATTATAAGGCAAGAGTATGAAGAGGAAATCCATTGTAAAAGAAAATAATATAGTAACAATGGTTTAAATTATATTAAAGAGAATTGCCTCCATCTTCCATTCGAATCACAAGACCAAAATAGAGATTCAACTACTCTTAAAAGAAACAAAAGTTGTAATGAAGAAAGAAGAGTTGATGTAAAGGTACAATACCAAGGACATGGAATATATATTTTATGAGAGAAAGAAGGGAGTACTAGACCATGTGCATTTGGAAATATAAAAATTTGAAAAAATTGTGTCACTATTTCATTAAGATTGTAACCAATAATTCTTCAAATTTTCCACGTAGGTATATTCATAAAGATTTGAATGCTTGGAATATTGAGAACATACTTTGAGTTGGAAACCAATGTTGTTGGAAAGATAATTGGTAGGAAAATAATTATGGAAATGGTGGGTAAGCTTGTTGAAATTCAAGTTGAAATAAAATACATGAATTCTCAGGCAAGGCCCACACATTTGTAATGTGAATGGAAAATGATGAAGAAAATGAAGGTCCGGTTTTCAAAATCTATTGATACCTAGAGTTTGTGGCAGATTACATATAAGATGTTCTCATGAAAGGCCCACACATTTGTAATGTGAATGGAAAATGGTGAAGAAACTGAAGGTCCAGTTTTCAAAATCTACTGATACCTAGAGTTTGTGACAGATTACATATAAGATGAAGGTTATGAATATAGAAGTGCATAAGGCCTTTTTCAATATGTTGGATTGTCATGCATATTCTTTGTTTTCAATTCCAAACTTTATAAACCTACTACAAAATTTTCATTTTATAAGTTGGTTACAGATTTACTATCCTACAAGATTGTTGCAAAGTTAGTGTATTAGAGGACTACCATAGAGTTCTATCCATTTGACCAATACTTGATTAAATGATTATAAAAGGTTGGTATGAATGTTTACTTTTTGGTCAATGGTTTAGACACCAATTAGGAAGGGTGAATTGGGGATATATAGAAGCATATGGATGAAGAAGTCTACAATTCATTCATATTGTTTATTCATTTATGTGTCTGGTAGAATAGAGGGCTGCTAAAATGGATATGGGACAACAATAGAAATTAGTACTCTTCATTATTAGGGGAAGCAATCATCAATAGATTTATTCATATTCATATTCATATTTAAATGCAGAAGAAGAAAAAAACAAAGGTAGAGGTCATGCTAGAGTTAGAGGAAAAAGAAGCAGGGCATAAGAAAATAAAAATATAGAGATAAACATACAAATTGTAGCCACAAATGATGAAATACAATTATCAGTTAATGAAGATATCGTTTCACAATAAGATAACAATCAAAAAAATCCATTTGGTAGTGCTACCCATTACCTTCTTTCCTTTTTTTCCCAAGGGATGTGAAACCCTTAAAGTTGGGGGGAATGATGAGCGCTTGAATTGCCTACTTGGGATCATCATTTCTTGACTATTTTTCTTTCTATACACACTCCAAATACCCATTTCCATGCCTACTTATTTCCATAATTATCAATTATTAGCCATTTCATTTTATCTAGTATTTTCTTGTAAATGATGTGTTTGGCATAATTATGTGATAAAGTGACAAGATATTTGGGTTTCATAAGTAACTTATCCAAGAGGTGCCATTTACATATGATATGGAGTAGTATGCTATTGATTAATTGTGTTCTACTAATGAATCTAGTTCCATAGCATACTACCAAATTATGTTCTATGGAAAGAGATTTTGTCGAATTATATGATGTCAAACCTTATGCCACAAAATGCCATGTTGTTGAGCCTTGTATTTCAGAATGATATGCTACTGAATTATATGGTAATGATTTTGATTCCATATCTATGTGCATGTGTTATATAATTCACAGTCGTAATAGGTTGGTGTTGTAGAATACATATCCAAAGACTGTGCTACAAAATTCACAATTAGATTTATGATGAAGTATATTTCTTAAATTTGAAATCCAACATTAAAGGGGTTTGAAATGCATCTCTCAGCGTGTGGAACAATAAGCATGAGGGAAATTATCTCAAGGTAGCAATGCAAAAAGTCAAGAAACTAATAAAAATCAAATAAAATGGCCATTTCTCAAATGGTAAGAAACAAATTGTTGATTTGTAGGAATTCTATTAGAGAGAGCCACAAATTTATTGGGGTATGTTCCAAGGGTTATTTGAGCTCATTTTTTTATTCAAATTCATTTTTGTAGCTTAGGAGAGGTTAGCAACGAAAACAACCAGAGTTGGGATTAGTTTTTCTTTCCATTGACATTGTAATTTTAGAATTTTTCAACTAATGTAAGATCTAATTTGTAATTTCCATTTTCCTACCATGAAAAAAAAAACTTGAGGGATTCATTCCCTTGCTTGATTTAGGGTAAGGGCCCACTCTAAATCAAGAAACAGGTGTTTGAATCCCCTTAGACCATAAATTAGATTGCTTTATTTATATTTATTTAATGGTCTTATATGTCTTTCATTATTTGTTGTGTCTTCTTTGTTATTTTCATGTTATTCTATAGTTACATTTTTTTATGGGTTCAAATGATGCGTCATAGAAAGATTTATTTCTTTTAATTGTGTGTGGTTCCTCTTCCAATATGCCACGATCATGTGTTTGGATGAGGAATTGGTTTACTTGCTTTCAGTAGATTAAATTTACTTTCGAGCAATTGTTTTTCAATTCCTAGAAGGTAAATGCATTATGTAGTAGTGAGCCAAAATACCAAATGGAAAGATTTGTGCAGTGTGACTCATGCTACAAAATTTCCACACTTTAAGAAATTACATTTAGTTCTGAGATGTAAAGATATTTTTCAACATTAATCCTGATATCCAAGAGGGTATTTCATGCCCTGGATGACTTGTGCTACAGAATAAGTACACTCTTTCTAGATTTAGGCAGTTATTGTAGTTTCTTTAATATTCCAAAATATTCATTGATTGATAGAAATCATATTTTAGAAGAATTTGAATCCTTTATGGTTGCATTACATGTTCCAAAAACTTCACAAGATTACAATTTCTTGGTTGATAATTTAAGTGAAAGTTAGGAATTCAAAAACCTTTATTGCTACAATTCTTTAGCTCACCAGTATGCCCATAGAACCACGGGTATTATTTTATCGTGTCCATCATAGTTTACTTTTTTCAACTCTCATTCTGGGATCTTGTTAAACACCTCCACTATAGAATTTTCTTGTTGGTGGTATGGTTTGGTTTTGTTATAATGGATGATAAAATCTCTTACTATATTAGCCATATGAACTCTAATAAAGGATTTCCCTTGGTTACTAGTTAGGTGGACAATCAAACTTGGTCATAATGTTCTAAAATGTACAATCCCTTGTTGATGTGGCTTTTTCCTAATGGGTTAGATAGTCCATTGTAATGATGTTGTAGTGGTCCCTTGAGTACCATCCAAGTAGATGGATTAGCCTGATGAAATTGACTCCCCACCACTCGAATGACTCCCTGACCAAAATGGTTTGCAATTACATCTCATTGTAGGTAGAAGGATGAGCTATTTTTTGGTATAAATTGTAGTCCTTAGCACAGTTTTTGGATCTAAAAATAATGTAGGCCACCAAATAATAGAGTGAAGAAATGTTTTGGTGGCTCCTTTGCACCATAGTATCTCTTGATCTATCCATCAGGTGCCTCCCACAAGATATCTTGTTATTTGTGATCTAAGAAACATCAATGGATGATACAATCTATACCTAATTTATATAGGTACCATGCAATCAAATGATATTTTATAGATTGAACCACCAATTGTTTATGTTGGCTCTAGTCATGTTTCAGACCACTATGGTTTATCCTTAATTCAAATTTCTTTCCCATGAGATAATGCATCCACATATTTAATGCGTGAATTATGGTAGCAAGCCCCAAATCATGTGTGACACAATTTCTCTCATTTCCTTTAAGCTTTCTAGACCCATAACTAATAACATGCCCATTTTGAGTGAGGGATTCATTGAGTACTTTGCATGCATCTGTACATACCACAAAATTCTCATTTGGATCAAAAATATTTAAAATAGGTGCACTAGTAAGTAACTCTTTCAACAAGTTAAAATGTTATTCACTCTGTGTTGTCCATTCAAACTTAATTCCCTTCTTTTGTAAAGAAGTTATAGGATAAGAAAATTTAGAGAACCCTACTATAAATCTCATGTAGTATATGGATAATCCCATAAAAGATATGACTTCTAAAACATCATTTGGTGTTGGTCATACTCTAATGGCATCAATATTCTTTGCATATATTGTTATGTCTTCTTTTGAAATAATGTGCCCCAAATAATGGATCTTCTCTTCAAAAAAATAACACTTTCTTAGCTTGGCATACATCTGATGTTCTCTTATAACTTGAAGCACCAACCTCAAGTGATGTTCATTCTATTCCTTGGACTTAGAATAGATAAGTATGTCATCCAAGAACACAATGAAAAACTTGTCCAGATAATTTTTGAATATGTCATTCATTAAGAACATAAATATATTTGGTGCATTGGTCAATCCAAATGCCACCACTACAAATTCATAATGCCCATACCTGGTTCTAAAAGATATATTATTGTTGTATGCTTCCTTTATTCTCACCTAGTGATATCCTGATCTCAATTCTATCTTCGAAAATATATTTTCTCCTCTTAGTTGATCAAAAAAATCATCAATTATGGGTAGAGGGTATTTGTTCTTCACTGTGGATTTATTCAATTGTCTAAAGTCAATGCATAACCCCAATGTTCCATATTTATTTTTAACAAAGAGTATCGGTGCTCCCCAAGTTGAAACACTTGGGCGTATGTACCCTTTCTTCAACAATTCTTCCAATTGCATTTGTAATTCTTTTAATTCTGGAGTACTCATTTTGTAAGGATTTTTTGACAATGGGGCAACTCCTAGTACTAAATCAATATATAAATACATATCCTTATTTGGTGGTAATCCTAATATTTCTTGGAATACATCTTCAAACTCATGTAATACTGAAAAATATTTGAGACTTGGCCCTTTTGTCTTTTATGTCTCCTCCACGTGAGTTGTGTACGATTGGAATCCTTTCCAGAAACATCTCTCCAGTTGTAAGGATGAAATCTCCCTTATAGAAATGGGTCTTGGAATTCCTTTCACAGTGCTTTGTTTTCCTTCTTCATCAAGACATGTAAATGTCTTGTTATGACAATATAGGATAGCATGATGCTTGTCCAACTAATCCATTCCAATTAGGATATCATAATATTCTAAGGGTATGATATTCAGATAAACATTAGTATTCGACAACCTCTAACTGTCTCATTGATCCTTATTTTGGTTCCAGTGGCTAGTTGAACCAAACTTGATTTTTCAAGATAACTTTTCTCCAAATGAAATATGTCCACTATTTTAGGATCAATGTAACTATGGTTTGCCCCTGAATCAATTAAAATAGCAAGAGTCTAATTAATGATCTTAACTTTTTCCTCAATCATATGGGATTGGTGTTCCACTTGTTTATCTTCCAACCAAGGCTACATTATTGGAATATGTTTTCATGTTTCTTCTATTGTAGTATCCTCTTAGATGTTGTGAAATTTCCTCATCTTGTATTCTTCGTGAGGGAAATCCTTGTACATGTGATCTTCTTTACATCCCCAACGTTTGATTGGTAATATTTCCCTTTTCCCAAGGAATCTTCCCTCTTGGATTCATTCTTATCAGACTAATCTTGTTTATTTGTATTAGGATTGTTTCTATTGACATGGGGTTTGAATCCCATCCTTCTCTTATCAAATTTATCCTTCTTCTTATCTTTCCAATATTTCTGCAAATATTATCTACCCTTTCCTTACTCATACAGGTACCTAGCCTTTCTAATGGTCTATGACAAAGTTATAGGTTCATCATATTGAATCGTATCTTTGTAGAAAGATAGTAGTCCACTCAAAAAAAATTGTATCTTCACCTTTTCATCCTTAATAACCCCACATAATTCAGCAATCCTAATAACTTCTTTTCATATTCTCACATGGTTATGCTACCCAACCTGGGTTTAAATAAATATCGCATCTTCTTGTCATAGTAGTGCTCTAAAATATAATCCTTCTAAAAATATTTCTTGAACTACTTCCAAGTAATCCTTATATCATCAATGTGCTCAAATTGCTTCAACCAATACCACCACATAGCATATTTTCCATGCAAATGGTATGTGGAAATCCTGGCTTCTAGGTTAGATGAGTAGTTGTGCAACTGAAAATACTTCATGATTCTAAGAAACCAATATTCAACATCATATTACCTTTCTCTTTCACCATCAAAGAAAGGTTTCTTAATCTTCCTAAGCTCTCCTTGCAAACTATCCAACACATATCTTCTTCTTTGATGTCTAACAGAAGACACTTTTGGACTGTTCCTTGAATCTTCATATGCATAAAACTTCCTTGATGAATAAGGAGGTGATTGATGTCTATGAGTTCTACTAGAAATTCTTGGATGACTAGGTATTATGTATTTATCTCTTATTTCATGATTTATACCTTATTCCTCATGTCTTGAGCCTGATCCATTCTTCACTTGCCTCTGCAACTGATTTAGACTTTGTATCATCTGAGCATTTATTTGACTATGTTCTTCTTATTCTCTCATTATCCTCTCATTGTCAACTATATAAATTTGTACTTCCATTATGATACTTCTCATAGTATCTACCAATTCTGTTGGTTCTACTCTACTCCTATATCCATTAGATTATATTTCATCATTACCCACACTAATATTTTGACCTTTGGCTTCTCTCTCATGATTGTAGGCTCTTTTTGAATCCTCCATGAATATGATATCCAATTCATATCCTTGAATTGATCTGATTATACCTCTAATTCCACAAAATGTGAAAGAAACCATTTTTGTTAGAATTATGCATATAATAAAAAAAAATCCAGTTAATGTTATAGGTCCTTTTTCTGCTCAATTCATGAATAATTGTATCATAATTCTCCAAATTCTAAAAATTTCAAGTTATTCTCTTATGCATCATATTTCCAATGACTATTCTTATGCCCCAATATGATATATGATTTAAAAGTTATGCCTTCCTGGAAAAAAAAAAAATTCACCCCATTTATACACTTTATCCAATCATGCAATTTTATTGGAAGGCCAACTTTTGTCAACTGTAGAAGAAAATCTATCAACAACCAAGATAAATTGTGTATCGTGAATTGATAATAATCATGATGGTGAACACACAACAACCTTGAGATTATCCATTTGTTTATCCAGTAAGACTCGACAACAATTTAGAATTTGCAAGTTTGTCATTTTTACCATTTTTCTATACTTAGAATGTTTTAGCAAAATCGGTTATCTCTCAATTTGTGCACTTCTGGAAAAAATTCCATAGTTATATGTTTTAATGAGTATTCCAAATGTTGAGTAACAAAATTTTCCAATTTTGTGATATGGGATTACTTTTCCTCCTCTGAAAATCCAAAAAAGTGGCCTGGAATAGTGGATTTTGGCCTATTTAGGCATCCCCCTTCAAAACCCCTTAGAGTTTATTCAATTCCTTCATGGGTTATTTCCATGTATTCTTATGTAATCTCTCCAAGAATTTCAACTTAATCTAGATCTCTATCAATGATCTAGACCTAGATATTTAAAAACCATTATTTCAATTTTTTTAGAGAATCTGAGCGTAAATGGCTAGTGGCCCTCACTGGCACTTTTGTAACCCTCCTTACTACAGAAAAAAACCCATAATTTTCATCTCAATATAATTGAATCTGATCCATTTATCGTACACCAATGTGGAAATCTATTGATGTGTTTGATTATGTGGCACCACAAGTCCACATGGCACCCTGAAAGATGTCATATCACCTCTCCAACCACCCAGCCCTACCTTGTCGTCCTCATGTCATCCTCCCTTTACGTGACCTTACACTTTAATATATAAATAAAATAAAATAATTTATTAAATATGGGACCCACAAGTATTGGTTTCCACATGGAATCACCGTATTGGCCCATGTCACGAGCCGGATCCACCTCCACAACTTAACTCTGGTGCACAACCCATCCCAACCCAAGATCTAATGGCAGATATCGAGGGATGATCAACGATCAAGTTTGATTATGCATCGTCAACTATCTTTTGAGTTAATAACCCCTTCGTGAAGTGATAGCGAATATCACCCATGATATGTGGTGCATTCCTATTGGTTTTGCATCGCTAAGAGCTATTTCAAAACTGCTTTTCTCGACATGTGATACCACTTACCAATACCACTTGTGGTATCGGATTGTCGCTCCATCGATATCCCCGCCATAGTGATATACCACCCCCCACCAGAATACCACTGTGGCAGATCACATCATCACTGCCACATAACTTGACTTGTAGCCTCCATGTTACCGTTGACGTCATTTATGGAAAATCCCCAAATTTCCTAAAATTCATAAGTTTTTGAAATTTTCAAGAATACATTATTTCAAAAATTTTGTCAAGACTGCCATGGAATTCTATAATTAAGATTCCCTCATCCAATTTAAATTCTAATAATGGCCAATTGTTACCATGCTCGACCCCTCAACATTATTGGTATCAATCAATTTGAAAAATCATCATGGAACTTAGAAATTTTTCCCAATTTTTTCAAAAAAAAACATATTTCAAAAACAATGTTCAAGTACCCAAGCACCTTCCAACTCAGCTTTGCACAAAATGACCTGCAAATTATCCCATGTGACCCAACTGCCGCAACTGACGCTTTGATAGTTGTTTCCCCCCATTTCTAGGGGTAACTAAGGAGATTATGTCTCGAGGCCTGGAGGTTGCATGCATGGAGTGTCGAGAGCCAGATGAGTGTACAGAGCCCTTGTTCTTACCACACATTGCCACTGATCGATAGCAACAACATCCACCACACCAAATTGGTCCACAGAGGAAAATAAGTCTTGCTTCATGAGGTAACAAGTCCGATCTCATGGTAAGTGTCATTTTAATAATTGAAGCATTTGAACATGTTGCAAAGGGTCCTTTCTTGTTTTTGAAAAATTTTGCTTGGACATTATTCCTTTTGCCTCATTTCACCTTGGTGGATGACATGTTTTCCTAGTAAGTGGGTCACCCTCGGGAAAAGGTTTAATACTAGGGGGTCTCCTTGAATTGTGATCATACCATTCTCACTCATACTTATCATTTTCCACTCTTCTTCCCTTTCGTTTCCTCATCTTTTGGGTTTCTAGGCTCATTGACCCCAAGAAGGGATTGTACCTCATTTCATGGGAAGAATGGGCTAAAGGCCTAGAGGGTTTGTAGCTATAAAAACATAAGAGTCGTAAATTATCCTCTAGATTCTCACCCTAAGGTCCTAATAGCAATGAAATGCTTCTCCACAAAATTCAAGGACCTGTAAAAAAGAAAAACACATAATTAATAAATGTCTCGCTTGTTGAGAGAATACATTTTGCGGTGCCTTTTACTTTCCTTGCACATGAAACTAAATGTGATCTTATATTTAAGTGGCATTGCAGTGCTCCTTACTTTCCATTTCACATAGCACTCAATGTTTTGGACCATAATCAATTAATGGAAAATAAAGGGCTTGTAAAAATGTGGCATTGCAAAAGAGGATGCAGTGTACCCTCTACAAAGGCACCCATAAGTCCGACAATATGAGTCCATGTATGTCAAGAATCCCCATGCCCAAAATTCACAGCCCCATCCATCTCATACTATTCTACATGACTTTTAAAGGGTATTATTTGGAAAGACTCCTTGACTTGGGGATTGATCTACCCAATAGGGCACCATGACAACCCTCCCATACTTAAATTTGGAAAGTTGTATAAGGTCTTTGAGAATTTGTTTAATTTGAAAGGGGGGGATTTAATGCACATGTTTGGATGGTTCTTTTATTAAATATGTCTTACTTGGAATGATACATGTGACTTGTGGGCCCTTAGAAGGTGTACTTGTTTGTCTTTGTAGGACCTTACTAGGTGAAATCTTTTCCATGGAGGGACTAGGTCACTTGGACCTTCATAGGGGCCTCAATCCCAGAGGATGGACGATGCACCCCCACTCATTTCACACTTGAGAATATGAATGTTACCTTTAGAGACATTTGGAAAACATTTGACGATGACATTATTCCCCCTTTCATCTAAACATTGTCCTTGGGAGGCCTAGGATGTCATACCTTATCCCTTGACGTCACCTTGGATGGTGGGGTTTGATGGTTCTAATTGTGATTCTATGTGATTTGATGGAGAGAGATGCATTACTTGTCACTCTAGCACATGATGATATGACACATGGACTTTGGAGGCCAAAACTTCTTCACGTTGAGGCTCAACGTCTCATTTTGAGGCCTAGCATCACCCTCTAGGGCATGACGTCACCCTTCTAAAGGATTTAATTTATGCAATATTATATTTTTAAGCTGTAAAATAAAAATAAAGGAGGTCGGACTCCTTCTAATTTTATGTTGACATTTTAAAGTGGATAAATTGGTTTCAGGTGACCTCATATAAAAAGAGGTCACCTCACTTTCATTTTATGATTATGTTGTGATAATTACATAACATTCTTGGCTGAAATTTTCGCCCTACTTGGGCAATTCGCTCCACCTTGTCTCTTGTGATTTTGGATTCTTCTACTTGTCTATTAGTGAAGGAAGGCTAGTGTTGTATCTTGATGCATGTTTCTTGACAATTATGGTGGAATATTCTTGATAAATTAGGGTTTTTCATGCTATCTCTTGGATTAGGTAAGAAATTTCTTCAATTTGTATGTTTTCTTCTTGATTTCAAGGACAAATTGTCAAAACCCTTAGAGGAGTATACGGGAATACACCCTCTATTAGTACAGGGCTCAAAGAATTTGTGAATCCCTATTGATTCAGTGGTAAGTTCGAGCTTTCAATTTGATATTGTGAGAAAAAGAGACCATTGGAACTACACTTAAGGAAAAATATTGCTTCAACCAGTCACTTGGATAAAGGGAAAAGTCATAGAAAGGAGGAAATTAGGAAGGATTACTGAAAAAAGAGCTTAAATAATCCCCAAGGGGCTTAAATCATACATACATGAGATCACATGCAAGTTCGGGGGATTAAATTGGTGACCAGGGGTTGTGATCAAGGGGATAAAGGCCTAAATTCCACACACAACATTGGTGGAAAGAGACCAACGGTCAGGATTTGAGCATGCCCCTCCCCTTCAGATCAACATCTCACAGCACACTTTGCATCCACAACTTGTCCGCGCATTAATGATTCTTGGGCATTTGATAGTGTTTTTGAGGCTCGTTACATGTCTCACTATCATTGGTTTTGCATGGTTAATTCATGCAAGGAAACCACCAACTAGCCCATGTGATACCACTAGGTGGTATTCCAGAGCATTGTACATTGCATGTTTGTTTTATTGTCAAGATGGAGGTGAGGTGTACCTATCGCGAGTGGTAAAATGTCCACCTCGACATGACATGGCCTAACATTCGATGAAGGACCGTTGTACAGTCATCCTCAACAATGCAAGCACCCTGACGAGGTTATTGATGATAGGGATATACCTGGACCAATCAGAATCCAGTAGACCTATCAACTATGCCACCTGAGCAGCCACCAGGACCGATGATATAATGTCATGTGTTTGACATACATTGATGATTTCATATATGATGTCATCCAAAATTTCACACATTCGGGAATTTTAAATTACTAACGATGATATGATGTGTCGGAAATGTATTAAATGGTTAAGCATGGGATTTAATGGATGATTAGGGTAATTTTTTTAGTTATTGAGTTACGGAGACAAGGTAAATTTGGTATTTTTGAAGCAACCCGCAAGGGATCCATACACACAGTTGATCCTAGTGTAGTATACAGGGACAGACCAGTGGTACACATGGAACACCTCTTTGATGTGGGTCCCTATTAAAGTCAATTTTGGAAAGTATTTTTAATTAAGAATTTCAACCACTACCTAATAAAGAAGTGGTACCAAGAAACTGTTAAGGTTGTTTCAAGAAGAAATAAGTGGTTTTCGTACAAGAAGGAGCTATAAATAAGTATTCATGCTCATTTCCTTTTTATCAACTGACAGATAGAGGAAGAGTATCTAAGCCTCAAAGTCGATTGATCAACCCAGAGCTCCAGCAGAAGGATAGATTAGGAGAGGTAATTTATGGAGTCTGATAGGGAAATGATAATATTTTTTTGTATTAGGTTGCAACTCCCCCATCTCTTTTCTTCTTCATTGTAATGAGATATATTACATCTTTGTAAGGTACTCAGATCATTAATAAAATCTTTAGCAGCAACTTTTGTCCCATATATGTTGTTTATATGTATGGTGTTGAATGAATGAGATTGATTTCATGTAATTTGACCAATATTAATTCACATATTGTTCATATTATTCATTTGTTTGTAGAGTATCTACTATATGAATGTATTCAAGTAGTTTGTTGTTGAATTGCACATGGTTTTCTCATTATGTTATTCTCCATTTAAATCCTGGCAAGATTTATCCCTATTGGATACCTTACATGTGTTCTCCTCTTTCCACATAGTCATTCATTCTCTATTCATCAAATTCTAGTGCAACAGAGCATAAATTGTCCCCTGTCATCATAGGCAAGCCCAATATTCATTTATGTAATGTTAGTGAGTTGTGAGGAGAGAGTAATTATGCATATCTCCCTTGATAAAGAAAGGTAACTTTAAAATTCACTTTTGAGTTTTGTTTCAAAGGACCCTTGACATCATTCCTCTGACAACCAGGAACATATCAAGGACTACAATCCTTAAATGGCATTGTTGTCAAGCACGGAATTGTGAAGTTGTCTTCCCTGGGAAACGATAATTATTAGCATTGGTTCTTGAAGGTGAATAATATCCATACATTCGGTTGTTCAATATTCACATGGCTAATTCACCGGAAAATATGGCATCCAAAAGAATACATACTAGAGTTAATCCATATCATATTCATGTACTAGAGATGTCTGATCCAGAAACATTAATCTCCTGGAGAAATACTCATGAAATAAATCAGTTTAAAGGTAACCCTTATATCAAAATGTTTCCTTTCATTAGTTTTGAATTAAAAAATTTTGATAGGATATCTCAAACACCCTTAGAGGATCATTCACCTACTCAATTATATGATCAACCTTTAATCGATCTCCATAATTCACATCTTATGTTTTCTCATCCATCTTAGAGCGCGTACATATCTTTCTTGAGAAACCCAAAATCACCCTTGTTCGTTGAAGCCAGTAATTTAACTCTTATGCATTTAATGTCAAGCCAAGGTGGAGAAAATCGAAATCCACCACAACCTACACCATTGGTTCATCCATGGGTAGCAGCCAGATATGGGCTATTATGTCTTCCTACAAATCCCCATGACCTACCAGAAAATTATGTAATGTCCCCATTTTGGGACATTATAACATTACAGAGTGTTATGCCTACCATAGTAGCCAGATAGGGGTGACAGAGAGTTCGAGAGATATTGAGGGGTTTTATTGGGCCCGACTTGCATCGTTCATCATCAGGATCCATTCCTCACAGCTTGGCTTTGGTTCCATTGCATTCCGACGATTTCCGTAATTTTGAGTTATTATGGGTCATATCTTAATTAAATTCACTAAGAAGGTCATAATGGGCATATTACTTGGAGAAACCTCTTAGTGTAATATCTCATCGAAATCAGGAGGAAGAGAATTACAGGATAAGATGATGAGAAGTGACTTTCAGTGGTCGAAGAAGCCATCAGGATGGATAAATCACTTTTTAGAGGTAAAATGGTTAATTAATTAAGTGATTTAATCAAGGAATAATAAAATAAAGTGAAAGTCACTTGGAGGGAAAAGGTCAACAATGAATTAGGGTTTTGGGAAGCTATAAAGGAAGGGTAAAGTAACCTAATTCATTATGCATTGTTATGATTTGATGTTGAGAGTTCCCAGAGGAGGAAGAGAGTCGACCTTATTGTTTTGTCGATTTCTGGAGGAAACCACCACCATTGATCGGTTTCAGTGTTGAGAGACACACCCTAGCCCATCAGAGATACCATCCAGGTATTTCAACGTACTTTTCAGGAGTATCCACTGTAGAGTGCGCAGCTCAGCTAGTGAGGGCGCAAGTCAGTTTGAGGGTTTGGAGAGCTGCACGAAATCCATATCCAGATTGCAGTTTCCTTCCAACCCATTTGAGATCCATCCAGGGCACTTCTATTGAGATATCTATCGTCATATTCTGATGTTGGAATCTTGCAGATCGACTCATTCATCCATTTAGGGCGCAAATCTTCTGGACAGACATTTGGTGTTGCATGCAGAGTTTTAGAGCAGATCCGGACAAATCATTTCGACCCATTTCCTTATTTGGCGAGATGATCGTTTTGAGACATATAGCAGCAGATTCCATTGGTGGAATCCTTTGGGCCACATCCAGTGCTCCAAGAGGTGTGCAAACCCCTCAGGGGTCCAAATCCAGTGCCTTAGAGACTAGATTCGAGATATGACACTCGCCCATTTCAGTCTAGAGGCCAGGGTGCTTCTTTTGGAGCAGTTTCATCATATTCAGACGGTCTGAACTTTTGGACGAGTTTCCCAGCTGGTAGCGATTACCATACTTCGTTGGAATCTCATATTTTTGTCGATCTATCCGTGCATGCATCAGATATGCTATCATCTTCTGATCACAGGTATTTTTATGTTATTTGATTGTATTCCAGTGCTGATCCATGAGATATGGCTGGTGTTTATATTCTATATTTCCAGTAGGCTATTGTATTTCCATGCTCGAACCGTATAATACATGATATTGGGAAGTTTATGTTCTTTACTTCTGCATGCATCCTTTATATGTTGTTTAAACCATAAATATGAAACATGCACATGCAATAACCAACATGCACATGCAATAACCCACATGCACATGCAATAACCATCAACATCTCAAACATACAACTGAAACGCATCCAGAAACCCCCAGTGTATTAGATCTGCAAGATAGAATAATAGATCAGTAGCAAATATCTTGATCAGCGGGATCAGGTATATTACAGTGTGTTGGCAGCCAACCCAATTTTTTTTTCGATTACTCTCGAAAGCTGCCTACACCCCTTGCGGTATCATGACAAATCATTGTCGCATTGTGTTAATGGACATGTGTCTCGTTTTTTCAACCATTACAATTCAATTTCGACTCAGTTTTCACAATTGCAAATGTGAAAACACCTATCTCGTTGATTATATTGTCGTCGTATTTTTGATTTGTTGGTTGATACTTGATCACTGGTTTATCGTATGATTGATAAAGGTTTGTCAAACGTATGTTCTTGATCATTGTCTTACCTTGATTACGCATTTGGATATATTCCACCATTAAACCTTTGGGCATGAAAGTTATTGGTCCTATTTGATTGAAAGTTATAACATATTTGCTCATATTGTTTCATCCTTGTTATGGTTTTATTCGATTATCATATGAAAACATTGCATTGTGTGGCTCTAAGGTTTTGGAATACAAACGCATGTGATATACACCA
>ML800781.1:205022-217598 GCA_009831015.1 Picea engelmannii
ATTACAATTTTGTAGCCCGACAGCGCAGGCTGGGCTCCTCCTCTCCTCCCTTTACACCTAAGATTTATATTACTAGTCACAACATCCCTTCTGAGATGCCTTCTCCATCCTCTGCTCAGAACTGGTTGGAATAATCTCCTCCTATTAGAACATATAAAATCCTAAACTTTGAGCTTTATACTCTCCACGTCAGGAAAATATAACCCTTCCCAAAGTTGTAACTCAGAAATTAAATCAAATTCATTTCTGGTTAATTGGTAATAAAGAACGCATGATACTCGCCCTTGATGAAGTTTGCCTGTTTGATTGAATGATCCTATTTTCCCCAGAGTTTTGGAGCTGCCTAATCATTAAAGAGGAAAATCACTAAAGGTCACTTTGGAGCTTCACACTTCGGGCATATTGATAAGTCTTAATGATAAAAGACCCGAAACCTGAAAGTTTTTCTCATCACTTTTCATTTCTTAACCTTTAAAGGAAACGAGTCATAGTACACGTGTACCTTTTGAGTTTTCCCTGAGTTGACACGTGGTACCCATTTCTGACATTTTTGTTTGAATATTCATGTGGTTCTACGTAACACATGGAACCCTCTATTCTCGACATGTCATCTAGAATGATGTCATCTTTGACACATCACTATGGGAGACAACTCTTGGGAAACATAACAAAGAGATAATTCACAAATCCACGAAGCACTAAAATGTTGAAGTATTAAATCTTAATTAATTAAGTTAATCTTGGTCAAAGGATAGTTAGCGACTTCGCACTTCGTAATTCATATGTTTACCCTTCATAACATCTTAAAATCTATGAAGTCCAAATTTACGAAGCACTCGAACTAAAATGTGATTAATTAAAACTTAAAAGTGATTATCAGATAATTAATATTTTCATAGCTTTGGGTTTTGAGAATTTATTCTCAAGCTACATTTAAAAATATCAAAGTCTAAATATCTAAAGCACTTGAAGTTAAAAATGATTAATAAACATTTTAAAAGATATTATCTCGTAATTAACCTTTCACGGATTCGTGATTCGGGAAATTTCAAATCCCTTTCATCCAAAACTCCCAAACACGAACCACCGATATTAATGGCATTTATCACAAATCAATGGTAATGATTTTTAGCATTGATTGTGGATATCCAGGTATACTTTCTCATTAAGGTTAATAAATTTTTCGTCAGTGAAGGTATACTCGAATCAATGCACCTAATGTGAATCAAAATGCTTGATTTTGAATTTCATTTTCACCTTTCGCGGAATAGTAATTTTTATCCAACTAAGAAGCTCACGCATTCCCCTACAATGGGTAACCCCGTTTTGATTCTATCGATATCATGGCACCACATAATATGATTAAGAAGATTGATGCAGTTAGTGAAGGTATAAATCTGAATGCGAGCGTTCTGTCAGATACCACACCGTGAGCCATAGACACTGTGAAATCTTGGACATAGGTGTTCGAGATTCTGGAACATGAGCTTATAAATTGCACAAAAGATTATGGCGATGAACTGAACAACACTCATGAAGCTAAACTCAGGGATATAGCGCAGTCAAATATACACAAAATATTTGCGCAGTCGAGACTCATGTCGTATAACGACATGATAGGTTGGGCCCTGGAAAACGTCGACATCCAAACCAAGAGCATTTTGAACTCTCAAAAGATTGTTGTTGGGTATTTCCAACCAGAACACATACAAGTAATGTATAAGATATTCCCCAATTTTAAATATAATTATAATGTTTCATTCATGCTAGAATTTGAGCAACAAGAGTGCATACAATATGACAAAAGCTATCCTGATATAATCAAGTCCTGGTGGGGGCACCCAGAGAAATTTAGAGACAACACTCATGGAATTTATGCCACATTGTCGTTGGATACTCACATGATCTATGTAGCTATGATACTCTGCATACTATTTGGGAATAAGATTCCTACTCATTTCCCAGTGGCATGGGTGTCAATTATGAATGAGGTGGTCGAGGGCCTCTCTTTTAATTGGGCCAAAATTTTATCAGACAACTTGGCTAAAGAAATCACGGAATACAAATTGGTGAATTCAAAGGGGAAGCCTTCCCATTTCTATATGTTTGTGTATATCATGGATGTTATTTTCTTCATAACCCCTTTTCCACTCATGAACTGGAGTTGGACCCCGACCAGCGCTGAACCTATTAACTTCTATCACTCCAAGTCGTGGGAAGACAAGGCCAAATATTTATTCTATGAAATAAGCCACTATGTAGTGGTGCTCATTCATATAGCTCTATATGGTTTCCCACCCCCTCGAATTTCAGACAGAATCATGGGAAATCTAGGCAAAATAGAATATTGGTTCATCGATGAAAATTTCTCTTACATCGGGGTTTTCGGATGCTCAGTCCCTCCCCTTTCTCTCCTGAGGTTTTTACTAGACCGAATAGTATGATGAGAAGTAGCTTATCAAACAGTGACAGGGGTCATCAGCAAGGAGCTAAAAGCATCCCAGAAAAAGGTATGGCCTACATTCCCTCTCTAGGTTCGTATGTTTTCATTATTAGACTGTGGTCACTCCAAAGTGGAGGCTGCAGCTTTGGAGGATGTCAAGTTGGTTGAAATCAAATTTAAAAGGAATGACCCACACAAAATCATGGAAAACCACTTGGCCCAATACAAACTTAAGAGATATGTGCATGAAAAATCCCCACATGATGAAATATTCAGGGGATTTTGGTCTTATGTGGAAGTATTGAACAAAGTCCAAACCATGTCCCCAGATCAACAAGACATTTTCTTCAGTATTCAAAGACACAGATGAAACATCTTTCCGAAAGTAATACAAGGAGAATCAGTAGCCACTTCACCTACATAGGAAATTGTACCTCTGGGTTTTGAACCGGGGAGCTCTGGAAAATAGGATACTGAGGAAAACCCAAAGAGCATCAAAGTTTTAACGCAGGAATTGGAAGCTGCATTATCAAGTCCATTAGGCCCTCAAGTAATGGCTCATCTTGAAGCTTTACTAAAGCAATTGTAGGATACATCTCCTTCTACACCAGCCACATATGTTGCCAATACCATTGAGAAACAACTGTCTATGGAGATCGGTACCCCTATTACTTCATTGACACCGTTGTAGTAAATTTTTGGAACTCCTAGTTCATAATTCATTTTTATAGGCGATCTCACCCCAATTTCTCCCGAAGAGATGCCTCCTTTGGATTTCTTCTTTAGCAAGAAAAGGAGGGCCATCATCAAATGAGAAACACATCAAAAATATGGAGAGATAGTCAAAAGGAAAAGAATGGTGTACAATGGATAGAACTGAGATGATACAGAATTTGCAAAGGAAGTTGCAGTTTCATTGGGCGCTTTCACCACTGCTAATCAATGGTCTATGGAAAATTTGGTCGAGCAACTGCAACAGAAGAGAATGTTGGTAGAGCAACTTCAAAATAAAATACACACAACTGAGTAGGTTGTCCAGAGCAGAATGAGTCGAGACTTCGAGAAGATTAGATCAAATGATAAACAACAAATTCAACAACTTCGGGCCAACTTTCATGAGCTCCAAAGGAATTCACGGTTCAACGAAGGACTGATCACCCAACATGCTAAACTAATAAAACAATTGCAATCTAGTTTGGATTTGACCGAAGGTACCTTAGTGGATATCTAGGCCTTCCGGGCTCAAGCAATGGAAATAAATGAAAAACTAGAAAAGGCCCAGCAAGATATTTTTATGAAGGTTGATGCCATCCAGAATTGCTACCAGGCAGAATATCTTTCCCTGAAAGAAATCTACATCAAAGAAAGAGAATCTCACTCAGCTCGAGTTAATTTTCAAGAGGTTGTCTTATTGGTACCTAAGGATGATGTCTCAGATGTTCCTCGTCTTTCTCTTTCTGAGAAAATAATAGGTGATATGGCTTTAAAGGCATGGGAACAAATCTAGTAGAAAGCAAAAGGCTTTCCATGGAGGTAAATGAAGCTTATCTAGAAGTGTTGTCATCACTAGGAAAAGGACTAATTGATTTTGAAGGAAATGTTATCTCTGAATCCCTGGGTCAGATTGACATAGAAAATAACCAGCATAATTCTAGAACAAGGAAAGAAGAAGCTCTAATGGCCATTGAGAAAATGAACCAAATTGATCTCCTTCAAATAAATAAATGGATAGTAAACCCAAGCTTGCAATTACAGGTCATATCTCAAGGAGCGAAAAGGATACAAGAAAGGTCGCCTTAGGTAGAGAGGAATTTATACAGTTTCGAGGTGAATGAAGCAATTGAACCTTAAAGGTTGGTGGTGAAATTAGTGAGTAAATACATCTTATGTATTGAACATGGGAAAACAAGCACATCCGAAAACAAGTAAAGAGCATGTACATGCTATTAACATATTTGAGGGACAGATGGAAGCAAACAAAGAATATGGGAAATATTGTGCCAAAGTATCAAGAATATCAGATGACATATATGTCCAGCCTAATGTAATGAGAAAAGAGGAAGTGTTTTGGCCAGCAGATGAAGAGATTGCCAATGAAGCTCATCATTCTCTACATTTTGTTTTATTATTTCAAATATTTGTTATTTTAAATTATGAGAAGTCCAACCATTTTGAGTTGTGACAGTTTTGTATAAATACATAGATTGAATATATATTAATGGTTGCTTCTTGTCGAATGTAATAGAGGAAACTCTCCTTCTTGAGTATTAATACAAGTGCAGCCAGAGATTCCAAATTTTTTTCAATTTGGGTTTTGTGTTTCTTCTGTTTTTCATATCTCAACATTTCTTTATGCAATTAATTTATAAATGTTTGATTTCAATTTAGTACAACCACTATTGTAATCGTATCGCATCAGTAATTCGTTAAGTGAGCAGTTTTTCCTTTGCATTTACTGTGAGTAAATCAAGACCTGCAAGTTGTGTGGATTACTATATGTTATACTTTATTCAAGGTTACACTATCGATTTTCTTGTACTCCAACAAGGTGAGACTCTTCAGCAATCGATGCCTTACTTTTTTTAACAGTTTTGTATTTTTCTCTCACACCATTCGATATTACAATTTTGACTCAGATACGAAATACGACCTCTATGTTGCCATACTGTTAATTTCATTTAAGGAATTTTTCTCATATAACTAAGGTAGAAAAATCACTTTTAAAAAACACTCTCTTAAACTTTCCTGAAGCCTGACATTATTCTTTGAGCCTTAATTTTAATCTCAGGAACAACATATTTTTGGCGTCGTTGTCAGGGACGGAAAAAAGAATTTATTTTTCCCTAGGAAAACGATAAGGTAATGTTCTATCTTTGATAGTGAACAAAGATTGAATACATAAGTAAGCCTATTTTTATCTTTCACTTGGAAACTCCAACACATATAAACTGCCACTCGGTCGAAATAATACTAGAAATAATCTAGACGATAAGCAGACCACACCTGTATCATATCCCAAAAGGTTGTTGAAACCAAAGGGATACCTCAAATTGATTATAGCATCGGCAGGTAAAAAATAACAACCCAAAGTTGCACAAGTCAATACTAAAATTCTGGTTGAATAACTAACCCCTAAAGAGAATTTTAAATGAGCACCCTATGTGGAGGCATCAACTAGTAAACCTAAGGTTAGGTTTGAGAACCTGGAGGAATTTGTGCCCAAAATAAAGACAGAGATTGACTCAACTGATACTCCTAAAGGTCAAAACGAAAGACCTCTCTCTATACTCCATATCGTTAATGTTTTTTCCACCCCATCCTTGCTCGAAGTAAAGGTTTCAGTTCTCTGAAACCCTGAAGAGCATATTGTATACCCTGATTTGTCCCCTATCGGTTCACCTATTTATACATCTTCAAAGTCTGAAGAAACCCATCCAAGTTTGTTTTTCCTCCTCTTCTAGATTTTTCATCTCCTATCGACCTTTTTCCATAATTTCCTTCACCACATCCCAAAGAAATTGAAAGGTCACCACTTTGGTCCCTCAAAGTTTTCGAAAACCCTCTTTTTTCCCAAAGTCTGTCCCCTAGACTTCCAATGGTTGTTGTTGGAGGAGGTGGTGTCAGAGGTGGAGGAGTAGGTGGACAAAGTCAAGGAAAACCTCCACCCCCTAGAATTTTTTCCAACTTAGATGCCAGATACGCTCCCTTGGTCCTCCCTACGGTCATTCATGATTTGCCTAAAAATTATATGAATAACTTACCAAAATTTATGGAAAAGGAGATTTAACCGCCACAGAAAAAATAGCCTTTTTCGACCAATTTGTTGATATCCATGGCATTGAGCATGAATATATTTACTCAAGGATTTTAGTGCAAACATTCGAAGGAAAAGTAAGAACCTGGTTTCATGGACTCCCGGTAGGATCCCTACAGTCATACGATGATCTATAAAATGCATTTTTAAGATAGTGGGGAGAAAAGAAAGACCATCTTTATTATTTGACTGAATTTGGGGATTTAAGGAAAACTAATTCCGATTCGGTTCTCGAATTTAATCATAGGTTCAAAAACATTTATCATAAGATCCCAGCCAAATTTAAACCCTCTCAACCTGCGGCAAAGATAACTTTCGCAGGGGCTTTTGAACCTGACTTTGCCCTACTCTTAAGAGAAATAAGATTTTCCACTCTAGAAAGAATGCAAGACGATCTCATAGAAATTGAATCAAATATGATGGAATGTGGTAAATTAAAATCCAAGGTTGAGACAGGAACCAAAGAACCTAAACATTTCAGGGAACAAGCAGGACCCTCCGGCTCTGGGAAATTTGCGGAAGAAAAAATGGATGAGATGGCTAAGATAATCAAAGATTTGTCAAACAAAATATCTAGAATGGAACTAGACCAATACAAACCTGATATATTCGCTACAAATAAGTTTAGGAGAAACCTGAACCCTCATATGCAACAAAGACAAGTGAAAAACAAAGATCAAAAAATCCAAGCTCCGTTTAAAACAAAAAAAATTATGCAAAGCGACGATATGCAAAATTATGAGGGGTTACAAGAGGATATCAACAACCTTAGTGATGATGAATGGGAGCCTCATTTACCTAGACATGATTATGAAAAGTATCTATGTAAATGTGTTGAACCTTCACAGAATATATCTAGCTAAACAATGATACACACATTTGCAGAGAGAATGGAAGAAAGAAGAAGAAGGAGAGAAAGAATAAAAGAATTATCATTAACCGTTTTGAATAATGAATAATTTACACATGATATACTATGTATAACTCAATGCGTTCACCTTGAGGTGAAACAAGTCACCATAGTGGTGGTATAGAGTTATCTGGACACACACCAGCAGTTACGAGAGTGAACTACCACCTATTCTAGTCTCTCAGGCAGTTACGGGAGTGAATTGCCACCTAGTTGAGTTAACTAGTCAACTAGTCTTTAGTTAACTTACTGAACAGAGAGTAGTGAGGAGTTAACTAATGGAATCAAGGTCAATGTGCCACTATGGTGATGATACCAAGGCAAGGTCGAATTATCATGGTGATGATCCCAATGTTGCATGGTGATGATCCCAATGCAACATCTAAACTCAACTCAACTAGTCAAACTGAAGTGTCAACTGAAAGAGAATATTCTCCAGGTGGAATATTATCTCCTAAAATATAGGAGACTGGATAATGACTAATTATGACTAATAAACAAATAAAAACCTTAGGAAAAATAAATCCTAGGTTTGTGTGAAGTAACTCCAACACCCCCCCTGAACATCACTATGGTGAAAATAAAGAATGGGTCTTGGCTACGAGTCCATGTTAGGTACCCAAGTACAAAAGATACACTGAAAATAAAGTGAGGAAAGAGGGAAAACCTCATGGGAAAAAACCCCCTCAAGGTACAATGTATGTAAAAAAAAAAAAAAACTACAGTTGCTAGGCAACCATGTCCTTCACTCCAAGACGACTTCGTAGAGAATGGAATTTCTTCTTAGTGAAGATCTTGGTGAAGATGTCTTTCATATGTTATGTTGAAGGATAGAACTGTATGTCGATGATCCCCTCATGTACTAAGTCCCGGATGTAGTGCATGTGGATCTCGATGTGCTTCATTCATTGCCTCTGAAATGGATCTCTGTAGAACTTTAGAGTGCTCTAGTTGTCACACCAGATGATGATCATCCAATGAAATTGAATGCCCAACTCAATGAGAAAATGTTGTATCCACATAGCTTGAATGGTTATGTTAACTACCCCTCTGTACTCTACCTTGGCTGGAGATAGAGCAATGGAAACTTGCTTCTTTCTTGACCAACAGATAGGCCCTGAACCAAGACTGAGTGAGTAACAGATGTGGACTTGCGATCAATTCTATCGCCAGCCCAGTCAGAATCAGTAAACCCAATGAGATATAATGTAAAGTCTATTTGATAATGAATCCCAAAGGTGATGGTGCCCTGTACGTATCGAAGGATACACTTTGCAACTTTCCAATGTAGCTCATGCGGCTCCTGCATGAACCTGTAAACTGTGCCAACTACATATGAGAGGTCTAGTCTGGAGTGTGTGAGATGCAACAAGCTCCCCACTAGCTGTATGTACAGTGTGCTATCAACTAGTGGAGTCTCCCCACCATCCTCAAGTTTGACTCCTGATAGGAAAGGAGTCAGAGCAAACTTGCAGGATGTCATGTGAAATCTCTCAAGGAGATCTCATGCATACTTGGCTTGAGACATTTTGATGCCTGATGCATCTCGACTGATCTCAATTCCAAGGAAGAAGTGTAGCGAACCCATGTCCATCATAAAAAACCTGTCATAAAGAATCCTCTTGACTGTAGCAATCACTGAAGTCGAGCAACCGGTGATCAGCAAATCATCGACATACAAAACTAAAAGTAGAAGTGAATCAGTCGTCCTAAGAATGTATACATTCGGGTCCGATTTACAACGTACAAAGTTCTGTGACAACAGGTAGGAGTCCATATTGGCATGCCATGCCCTCAGAACCTGCTTGAGGCCATAAAGTGACTTATTCAGTCGACAGACCAAAGATGAGTCCTGCATAAATCCTTGGGGCTGCTCCATGTAGATCTCCTCAGAGAAATCTCCGTGAAGAAATGCATTCTTCACGTCCATCTGATGGACTTCCCATCCCTTGGCTACCGCAATGGAAAGTTCCAATCATATGGAATCCATCTTCTCTACTGGAGAAAAGGTCTCATCATAGTCAATACCATGAACCTGCTGAAAGCCTTTGGAGAAAATCCCGGCTTTGTATCTATTGATTTGTCCATATGTTGTGCTCTTGGTCCTGTAGACCCATCTGCATCTGACAAGTTTCCTCCCAGAAGGAAGGGGAACCAGATCCCAAGTCTGGTTATCGAGGAGGGAGTTGTACTCCTCCTGCGTGGTGGATCCCCAAAAGGGATTTCCAGCAGCCTCACCATAAGACTGTGGATCGGAATATTGAACCAAGAAATGATGCCTGGAGGGCAATGGTTCAGTGGCAGTGAGTGCAACAGGAGGCTCCTCAAAATCAGATCGAGTCCTCCTAGTATCGGTTGGATCACCGACGAGATCCCCTTCATCCTGAAGAGTAGTTTGTGCCCACTTGGGCCTCTGCTCTAGCTCTACAACTGCATCTAAATGCTCTGACTCTGCATCTAAATGTACTGACTCTGAATCTAAATCTGAATCCTCTTATTCCTCTAAATCAGAACTCTCTTCTGAATAAGATTCGGCATGTGCATGCTCATCATCTCGGACAGGTGGAAGAGTAAAGGTGTTTTCATGCGAGTGTTGAGGTACATGCGAGATACTTTCCTCGAATTGGACACTACACTCAATGATGAGTCGGTCTGAAGAAAGATCAATAAGTCGATATCCCTTCACACCGTTGGGGTGTCCAACAAAAATTCACTCAGTGCTCTGTGGATCAAGTGCCTTCCTCTTTTCAGAGGGAATCCTAGCCCATGCACATGAACCAAAAATATGAAAGTGGGTCACTTTTGGTTTGAGGCCGCTCCAAGCCTCATAGGGGGTCTCATCCTTGACAGATCCATGGGGAGATATGTTTTGGATGTATGTTGCATAGTTAAGTTCTTCTGCCCATAGTCTCTGTGGTAGTGACTTTGCATGCAACATGCAAGATGCCATCTCCTTTAGAGATCGGTTTTTCTGCTCAGCAACTCCATTTTGTTGTGGAGTGTAGGGAACTATTTGATGCAACTCAATCCCTGCCTCATGGAAAATATTGTGGATCTCATGATTCACATACTCTCCCCTATTATCATTACAGAGGACTTTGATCTTCTTTTCGTACTGTGTCTCAACCAAAGCTTTGAAATCTTTGAGGTGTCGAAAGACCTCAGATTTTTTCCTGAGAAAGTAGATCCATGTAAAACATGAGAAATCATCAACAAAAATAAGAACAAACCTCACTTTTCTGATCAATGGATGCGTAAAACGACCCATGAGGTCATTGTGGATCATATCTAAAGGTGAGGAAGATCGCTTAGACTTTCCCTTGTCGAATTTCTCTTGAGGGTGTTTTCCAAGAACACATCCCTCACATACTCCCTTGGAGAAATGGATGTTTGGTAGACCATCAACTAATATTTGATTTCTAAGATGTTGCATGTATCTAAAATTTAAATGTCCAAACCTTTTGTGCCATATCATACTAATTTCATCAACATGAGTAAGCAGTGAAGCAGAATCGGGTTCAATGAATTCAGAAAATGTATACAATCTAGTCTGATGATTTACCTCACTAGATGCAACCCTGGAGTTGGTTTTCATGTTGTAGATGTCCACAAAATTTTGTGTGAATACAACTCTCTTTCCAGTGCCAAAATTCGTCATCTGATACATGGAGAGAAGGTTGACATAAATCTTGGGAACATGCAACACATTCTCGAAAATTCCATTGGTGAGTTCAATCCTTCCTTTGTCGGTGACTTCGACAGAAGAGTTGTCCCCCATCAGAATGGGAGGACCTTTGCATGCATCCAATGAAGAATATATTTCTTATGAGGCAGCCATGTGATGTGATGCTCCTGAATCTACGGTCCAAGCATCGGGAGAGGATTTGATGGCAATCAAGGCATGGCTAGAATTGCCTTTCTTGGAATTCGGATCTTTTGGCTTCTTATTCTTTGCACCCTCAGGGATGTGATATCCAAGGTTGTTTTTCTGAAGTATCTGAGACATCATATCTATTTTTTTTTCATGCATGCGGATTCTGAATGGAATCCTTTGTGATAGTATGTGCATTTCTCTCCTTTTCTTCCCTTTTCTCCTTTGGATCCGAAGGCATTGGTGAAGGGTTTTGTGTACCCTTCCTTCTTCGTATGTGCATGAGATTTATGCTTATCTTTATATTTAGATTTATGATATTTTTGGCTGCCATCATGCACAGTAAGTGCATGCGCCCATGGGCCTTTGATTGTGCCCATGTTGATGAGCGTGGTTTTCTCTTGTGTCAGGGATTCGATAAAGTCCTCAAGAGAAGGCATCTTCCAGGTGGCTCCAGAGGTGAATCTGACAGTATGGAATGTATATATGAATATAGGGAATTCAGGACCAATATTGGAGAGAATGGTCAGAACCATTTGTTTCTCCTCCTTCGATTTATCAACCCTGCAAGCTTTGATTTGCGACAGTAAATCCTTGAATTTTGTAAAGAAATATTGAATATTCTCGAAGCTTTTTGGATCCAATGTGAGAAGCTCCACCTCCAACATGTTTCCCCTCATCTCATATTTTTTTCCAAAGAGCCCTTCCAATATGGTTCAGGCTTCATTGGGAGTCTTACAGGAAGATATATGAAAAAGGAGATCGGGAGAAATAAGACTCCAAATTGTTCTGAGTGCCTCATTCATGCGATTTAAGTACTTGGATTTTTTTATGGCTGATGTCAGCTCTGTATCTGTATTCATGGTTAACCTATACAACCCTCTGGATCAAATATGTATGGCTCTTTTCTCCTTCCATGCAAAATAGTTGTAAGGTGTAAGAATGGATTCTTTTTGGAATTCCATCTTTCCGCTGTCTTCAATCTTTTGTACCTGCAAAAAAATTTGGTGTAGCTTTTGCTTAGCAGTTCATTGGATCTGATACCATGTAAATGTGTTGAACCTGCATAGAATAGATCTATCTAAACAATGATACACACATTTGCAGAGAGAATAGAAGAAAGAATGAGAAGGAGAGAAAGAATAAAAGAATTCTCATTAACCGTTCTAAATAATGAATAATTTACACATGATATACTATGAATAACTCAATGAGTTCGAATTGAGGTGAACCAAGTCACCATAGTGGTGGTCTAGAGTGATCTGGATACACACCAGTAGTTACGAGAGTGAACTGCCACCTATTCTAGTCTCTCAGGCAGTTACGGGAGTGAACTGCCACCTAGTTGAGTTAACTAGTCAACTAGTCTTCAGTTAACTGACTGAACAAAGAGTAGTGAGGAGTTAACTGATGGAATCAAGGCTAATGTGCCACTCTGGTGATGATACCAAGGCAAGGTTGAATTATCATGGTGATTATCCTAATGTTGCATGGTGATGATCCCAATGCAACATCTAAACTCAACTCAACTAGTCAAA
>ML800781.1:233853-249562 GCA_009831015.1 Picea engelmannii
ATTGTGCCTGGGATTTGATAGAGAATTTTTTCTTGTCCTTTAACATTCACTATTTTCCCAGCATGGAAAATCAACAGGCAGACTCTTTAGCCAAAGAAGTTGCGATGTTTGTACCGCCTATTGTCCTAAAGCTGAAGTATCATATTGAAATGAGACATAGACCTTCGATCCCAAATATTGTCCAGCACTGGCAAGTCTTTGAATATGACGAGTAGATTAAATAGTTCCTAGATATGGTTGACGATTTCTCTGACTCATATAGATCAAGAAAATTAGAACGATCCTATCTAGATCATGCAGGAAGGTGAAGATCCTGAAACGTTAAAGGATAAGATCTCAAATCATCGAATGCTTGTCCTTAAGAACAATCATATCCCGAGAGTTTTGATACCCTTAGAGAGATTGTTTCACCAAGATGATATACCCTTAAAATCTACCTTACGGCCTCAGCCTGAAGAGGTTGAGGACTGTAATATAGGAACTAAAGAGGATCCTAAACTGGTAAAGACATCTAAATACCTTCCAGCCCAAGAAAAAATTAAGTATGTTGAATTTCTTAAACATTATAAAGACATCTTTCAATGGTCCTATGACGATCTAAAAACTTAAGATACCTCTGTAATTGAACATAAGATTCCTTTGAAGCATGGTATCAAACCTTTCAGGTAGAAGCTGAGACAAATAAATCCTATCCTCTTTCCAGTAATAAAAAGGGAAGTCAAGAAAATTCTCGACGCAAAGATTATCGTTCCACTTAGGTATTTCGAATGGGTAGCAAATTTGGTACCCGTCACAAAAAAAAAGTGGATAAATAAGGCTTTGTGTAGACTTCAGAAATTTAAACCGGTCATCCCTCAAAGACAACTACCCACTGCCAAAAATGGATCATGTCCTAGAAAAAGTAGTTGGAGCTAACAGAATTTCTATGATTGACGTTTTTTCCAGATACAACCAAATTGTTGTCCACGAATACGACAAATAAAAGACAACATTCACCACTCTATGGGGAAATTTCATGTACGATAAAATGCCATTTGGTTTGATAAACGCAAGGGCTACTTTCCAAAGAGAGATGGATATATCTTTCATCATTGAGAGAGATAAATTCATTTTTATTTACTTAGAATATCTAACAGTCTTCTCCAATTCTAATGCAAAACATCTGGTTCATCTTAAACAAACCTTCGAGAAATGCAGAAAATTTGGTTTGTCTCTTAACCCTAAGAAGTCACATTTTTCTATACAAGAAGGCAAGCTTCTGGTTCATATAGTTTCAAAGGATGGAATCAAGGTTGACCCTAATAAAGTCAAGGCTATTGGCACGATAAACATTCCTAGAAATAAGAAAGAAATCCAGTCTTTTTTAGGGAAGATAAAAATTTTGAGAATATTTATCCCTAATTTCGTTGAAATTGTCAAACTAATTACAAATATGTTGAAGAAAGAAAGTGAAATGAAATGGACTGTCGAAGCTAAAACATCATTCGAGTAGGTTAAGAAAGATATAAGCGAAGTGCCAGTATTAGCTAGTCTAGACTATACTAAGGAATTATTGATCTTTTCTTTCGCATTTGAACATATTATCACAACGATACTCCTGCAAAAGAATGAAGAAGGTTTCGAGCAGCCGATATCCATTTTTAGTAAAATTATCAGGGACGTTGAATTAAAATATGACATACTGGAAAAAGAAGATCATTCCATGGTGAAAGCTCTCAAAGATTTCAGGACATATGTACTACATTCCAAAATCATTTCTTATGTGCCAACAAGCATTGTCAAAGATATCTTGGTACAATCGGACAGTGATGGTAAGAGAGGTCAGTGGTTATCCAAAATTCAAGACTTCAATCTGGAAGTAAAACCGACCAAGCTAGTCAAAGGGCAGGGCCTGGCGAAATTTTTAGCAGAGTCAAATTTTAGGGCACTCAGGATAAACCACCTGGATTCACATGGATATATCCCTGATATGGAGGAACTTGATGATCAAACCCCTACAGTATAGATCGAAGATAAATTTTCTTCCTCTGATTGGTATCGCGATATTGTTTCATACCTCCTTACCCTTCAATGCCCAAGTGACATCACTCCAAAGTGATAACGTTGAAGCTACACGCAATTAAATATTGTATTATTGAAGGAAAATTGTACTGGAAGGATACTCTAGGTTTCTTTTTATGTTGTTTAACAGAACCTAAAACAGAGAATCTCATAAAAGAATTTCATGAAGGAGAGTGTGGAGGACATCACGCCTTGAGGGAAATGGCCTACAAGATTTTAAGATCTGGGTATTATTGGCCAAAGTTAACTACTAATGTGAATTCCAAGGTCAGAGCGTGCAACCCTTGCCAATTATTCTTTGGTAAGCAAAAACGCCTTGCACTTCCTTTAAGCCCAGTCAAAACATAAGATACCTTTCAACAATGGGGTCTGGACTTCATCATAGAAATGCACCCACATTCAAGTGCCCAACATAAATGTATTTTAACTGCTACCGATTATTTCACGAAATGGGTTGAATCCATTCCAACTCGGAATTCCACGAATTCGATAGTTATAAATTTTTTGGAAGAGAACATCTTATCGAGATTTGGTTTCCCTCAAAAAATAGTCACAGACAATGCCCAAGTTTTCAAATCTATGGCAATGGTAACTTTTGGTCAAAAGTATAACATTGTGCTAGGATATTATACAGCCTATTATCCTCGGGGAAATGGGTTGGATGAATCGTCCAACAAGAGTCTGATGAATATAATCAAAAAAGTTTTGACAGAAAATAAGAAGGCTTGGCATGTCCACCTTTCAAATGGTTTATGGTACCAATGGTATCCTTCCTATCAATCTCTCTCTTCCTATGATGAAGTTGTGGCAAGACGCAAAGGAGGAGCCAAATGATGTTACAAGAAGGATGAACAAAATAATCGAATTCCAGCAAAACAAGGTCGAAGTAAATGACAAACTCCAAAAGTATCAAGATAATATGAAATCCCTCTTCGTTAAAAAAGATAAAGACATGGAATTCCTTCCTGGAGATCTAGTTTTAAAATGGGATGCTAGAAAAGAAGATGCAAGAAAACACGGCAAGTTCGATCATCTTTGGTTCATACCATTAAAGATTGTAGCTTCAGAGGGAAAAACTTCTTTCCTACTAGAAAATATCGATGGAAAAACTTTGGACACCCCTATCAATGGGCGTTATCTAAAACATTTTATGCAATAATCATGTTTCACATTACCATTGTATATACAAGTTTTGGTTTCCCGTTTTAATTTGCAATTTCATTTTCGTTCGTAAGTTATCTAAATTTTACTTTTTTGTTGTAAATAAACCAAGTCTTATTTGATATCATGAAAGAAAAATATAAAATATGAGTACTACATATCATTTCTATTCTGCGTAATTTTCTGATTTTTCCCTATCTTGGTCCCATGAAGAATACTTACTATCAGATGAGAAATGAGAAGATATTGGAATCCAACGCTCATTTTTCAAAACATTTGTTTTCTCTTCAAACAGGTGATGAATTAATAATTGGTTTGATTGAAAATATAAATGAAATCTGAGATATGGACTTCTATACTTATTGTTCAAGCTAAAAATCTAAAGAAATCTTATCGGATATAAAAGATATTCTACTCATATAAATATAGTCACCTGATCAAAGATCAGAAAAGTATAAATCCACAAATTAATTATAAAGCCTTATCCAAATCAAATAAAAATAAAACAAAAAGGAAATAAAAGGAAATAAGAATAAAAAAGGGGCTTAAAAAGAGAAAGTTGGATAATCAAGAAGTGAACTTGTGTGGAAATGAGATTCTTTTGTGTCAAACCCTCTGAATCCTCGTCCTGTTTCATTTTTCCTATCTTCGAGCTTTTACTCTATTCTAATTTTCACCACCTATCCTTAAGTCTTCATAGAAAGAAAGAACTTTGCCTTGAATCTGAGAACTTTAAAACATATCCTCAAAACAATATTAGGCGAAAATCTTATGTTCCTCTGATTTTAACTAAAAGAAAGTATGTCTAGGCTAATCTTGATAACTTTAGCTCTTCTAACATATTTTAACTGATTAGTTCTCTCAAGGCCAATCCTTGGAAAATAAAAATTCCCCATAAGATCTTCCCTATAGGAAAAGATGTATTGAAGATCGGGAGAGATTTAGTTCAGAGTACAATCAAAAATTGTTGACAGACCTTCATTGTCAAATCTTAAGCAGATATCATCCCTTGTATGATACATACAAATTGATTGACCCCACTTCAAAATTATAAAAATATAAGACATATGGTGAAAGGAAATTCGTAATTTGATTGCCCCCATCTAGTCCAAGACAAATGGTGAAAGTAAATTCATAAAATGATTTCCCCCATTTTGTCCAAAAGAGATGATGAAAGGAAATCCATGTAATGATTTCCCTCATCTTAATAAAATGCAAAAAAGCTAATTGAAGTGGTGAAAGGAAATTCAATGGGAGATGTAGATAACTTCACCCGGGTACTGAACAGGCTCGCTGGAAGTGAAGCAATATCTATGATACCTATAAGGTTGCCATACATGTATAAACATACTCTAGCATCTAGTTCTCTTTCCGGTAATATTTACATTCTAAACTGAAAAGGGATTCCCTAAATAAATTATTAAAATTAATTAGCCTTGATGCGAAGGAAATCGACCAAAGTCTGATATTTCAGTTAAAGTTGTTTTGATTATCTTAAGCAAATCCAAACTCATTTTTAATAAAGGAAATTATTAATATTCTAACTTGAGATCAATAATTTATTGTGTTTTGAAGGTTTTCTGAGATTCGGTTGAAGTTCAATTTTTCTCTGTATGATGTTTCCCCAGAGGTGCTTCCTAGAAATGCAATAATGACTCCATTTACCCAATAAAGGCACTTGGTCTACTATTCTTCCATGCCTCACAAGGAGACACGATCCCCAAATGGATCCTATGTTAGAACATACAAAATCCTAAATTTTGAGCTTTATACTCTCCACGTCGGGAAAATATAACCCTTCCCAAAGTTGTAACTCAAAAACTAAATCAAATTCATTTATGGTTAATTGGTGATCATGCGTGCATGATACCCGTCGTTGATGAAGTTTCCCCGTTTGATCGAACGATCCTATTTTCCCCAGATTTTTGGAGCCGACTAATCGTTAAAGAGGTAAATCACTAAAGGTCACTCCATAGCTTTGTGCTTCGGGTATTTTGATAAGTCTTAATGATAAAAGACCCAAAACCTGAAATTTTTGTTCATCACTTTTCATTTAACCTTTAACAGACACGAGTCATAGTACACGTGTACCTTTTGAGTTTTCCTTGAGTTGATACATGGTACCCATTTCTGACATTTTCGTTTGAAGATTCACATTATTCTACGTAACACGTGGAACCCTCTATTCCTAACACGTCATCTAGAATGATGTCATGTTCGACACATCACTATGGGAGACAACTCTTCAAAAATATAACAAAGAGCTAATTCGCAAATCCACGAAGCACTAAAATGTCGAAGTATTAAATCGTAATTAAGTAAGTTAATCTTGGTCAAAGGATAGTTAACGACTTCGCACTTCGTAATTCAGACGTTTACCCTTCATAACATCTTAGAATCTTCGAAGTCTGAATTTTCGAAGCACTCGAACTAAAATGTGATTAATTAAAACTTAAAAGTGATTATCGGATAATTAATCTTTTCGTAGCTTTGGGTTTCAGGAATTTCTTCTTGAGCTACATTTAAAAATCCCGAAGTCCAAATATCCAGAGCACTTGAAGTTAAAAATGATTAACTAATATTTTAAAAGAGATTATCTCATAATTAACCTTTCGTGGATTCACGATTCAGAAAATTCCAAATATGTTTCATCCAAAAATCTCGAACACGAACCGTCGATATTAATGGAATTTATCACAAATCAATGGTAATGATTTTTAGCATATATTGCGGATATCCAAGTATACTTTCTCATTAAGGTTAATAAATTTGTCGTCAGTGAAGATGTTATCACATAAAATTGTCAAAACCTTAGGGGTTTGTGGTTTCTATATAAGTCTGTATTTTTACCTGTCTCTCCTCCTTTTGCAGACCCGATTGTAATTTTTTTTTCTCGGCTTGTAGTTTTTCTTCTCTATGCCTTCGTCTGTTTCATTAACCTATTTTCTCCAAGAACGATCACTTCTCTCTTGACCTCTATCACTGATCATTTTTTTTCCCAAGCCCTCAGTCAGTCATCCAAGTATTCATTTACAGAAACCACATCCATAAGCACAAGTGCAACACTTAGAGTGAGCCGGTATGGACTTAAATCAAGTGAGTGAGCAAGATCAGATTTCAATGGCAGAGATCCATCAGGCAGATCGGATCGAAACCCATCGAGCAATTGGGATCATAGATTTGCATGGAGTATAGCGTCAGAGTTCTAAAATCGTGAGGCTAATCATATTCGTTGATCCTGGGAAGGACATGTGGTGCACGATTAGCATATGTCGTGATTTCGTGAGATGGAGCAGTCAAAGAGCAGAGTCTTTAGAACTCACGAAATGTGAAATCGTGAAAAGATCGCAGTCGTTGATCAAAAGGAATATCTGCACCGTTGGTACAAAGGTATATTAGGGTTGTTTTATGCAAGGGGACATGTGTCGCTCAATCCAAGCAATCGCGATTTTGTGACTTGGGGATTTAAGCATGGAACACAGTGTGAACTTGTGAAACTCGAAATCCTGAAACGCCTGGGAATTAGGCCCACAACCATATCCCAGGGTCATATAGAAGCAGGGTTTTAAAGAAAGGTAGGCATGTTATTGAGCGACAAGCAACCAAAGCCATTCGAGGAAATGAACGTGGCCATCAAATTCAAAGCAAATCTGATTGTTGATCCAGATGGGCAGTTCACGATTTCGAGCATCGAGATGTTTGAAATCAAGGGGAGTGAAAACTCTCAAAGTGATAAACCCCAAAATTTCATGTAGGATAAGCACGAGGTTGTGGCTCGAGTTCGCATGGGTCGATGAAAAGGAGTTGCGCAAAAGATCAAAGAGCCCGAATTGGTCACAGAGAAAGATCTGCGTGACCTCGAGGCACTAGAATTGACTCGAAGGAGTCATGAGCTTGCCTGAAACATTCATGGGTGTCAGGCCTCACCCTGATCCTGATGAAATTAGTTAATGAAAATTTGGAAGGTGGTTGAAACCTCATTTCACCACATAAATGGAAAGCATTAAAAAATTGGCCGTGGAGGGCAGATTGTCAGTAGAAAGTTCCCCTATCATGGATTTTCTTGTAAAGCCCATACTGATATGATCTTGCGTCTAACAAAGAACTCAAGTTTAATCTGAAAGAGGAATATGCAGACACCAAGCCTTGAATGCAATGAACAGGATGTGCTTCTGAAGGGATCTAGTAGATCTAAGTATAAATAGTTAGTTTTTATATTTTGTTAGGGGGGATGGTAGAGCTACGCTCTCGCATTATAAAGTTTTTATAAAGAAATATGGTTATACAGTTATGTAATTCAATATGAGACTTTTGTTTTATGAAATTCAGTTTCTTTTTTTCATGCTTTATTGCCTCTGATACTGAATGTTCATGATTGATGGATTTACATGGATGTTTATGACTGAGTTGTAATTGATGTTGGATTATAACTAGGTTATAGCGTTTTCAGTTTCCTGCATTCTGAATCCAAGAAGATCTTGTTTTCCAAGTTGTTCCTCCTTAGGTTGCTGGAAGATCTATTGTCCAAAGCAGACCTTTTCATTTTCTCCTCAATTTATTCCTCCTTCTCACCCTTATTACAACTTACTGACTAAATTTGAATCGAGACCTCACTTGCGGGTGCATGTTGGTCTAGTTTTCTGAGTAGAAACGATATTAACCTGAATCTGCGCCCATTCGACCCCCTTTAAATTATTCATTATGACATACAAACTGATGGGTACTAGGCTTACCTCTATTGCAATCCAGAGGTGACCTTTGGTGCTAACATTTCTAGTGTCTTTGCCAGGGAATGGATTGAAGACATTTCCCTGGGATAGAATGACAAATAAGCTTTGATTCTGAAGGTGCATCAGATATCAATACCATTTAAGATTGGAACTTGCACCTGGAAACTCCACTGCTTCAGTTCTGGCTCCTAAAGGCTGACACATGAGGTCCACTTCATTGTTTCCTCTAGCAATGTTTAAAGCTGACCCAGAGGAAATTATCAGAAAGGGAAAGACCGCTAAAAAATGTACTCCACTGTTGTACCAAGTTTTGTTGATGATTTGCATAATCCCTCTTTACCAACTCTAGTAACTGTTTTTTATTCTCCTATTATACAAACTACTGGAGTTTCAAGAAATTTAAATTTTGGGAGTTTTCCTGCCGATTTCTCCCCTCCTATTCTTGGTTTGGAAGGAGAGATATTTGACACCCCTTTCTCCCCCGAAGTTGTGAAGTGGAAGGAGAGATCTTTGAATTTAGAAGATTTTCCTACTCCTCCTCCTATTAGAGTTGTTGGAGCTACAGAAGGGGAAACCTGTGTTACCTCTAGCCCCTCATATTTATCTCCTAAAGCTCAACCTTTTCCTTTTTATCCCAGAAGCATAGCCCCAGTCTCGCCTATCCGAACTCCATCTCCTCCTGGTTATCCTCCAATTCACGTCCAAAATGGCAGGTCCTAATCCTCCTAGGAATAGGATGGCTGAGATATTGGCTGCTAGATACACCCCTATGGTCTTACCTCAGCCTATGAATGCTCTCCCAACCATAGACTACCTTAATTATATGCCTCGGTTCATAGGGGAGGGAGATGTGATGGTAGAAGAGCACCTTTCATCCTTTTATATATTCACAGAGATTCGGGCCATCGAGAATAAAGATGTGTGGATGAGATTTTTGTTACAGAGCCTCGATGGTGATGCCAATGAATGGTTTAAGGACTTGCCTCTTGGATCTATTGATGGGATTGCTTCTCTGGATGATGCATTCTTAAGGAACTAGGGAAATAAAAAATATATCCTTTATTATATTGCAGAATTTGGGGCACTTAAGAGAGAGGAGGGGGAATCTATTTCAAAATTATTGAAGAGATTTAATAAAATGTATAAAAGGATTTCAGCCGAACTTAAGCCTACAGAAATATCTGCCAAAATGACTTATGCTAATACTTTCCACCCTGATTTTTTCCTACTATTGAGAGAAAGAAGAGCTACCTATTTGGCTCATATGCAAGATGCAGCCCTTGAAATAGAAGCTCATATGCAAGATGCAGCCCTTGAAATAGAAGCTCATATGAAAGATGCAGCCCTTGAAGTAGAATCCAACATATTGGTAGCTGACAAACTTAGGGGGAAAGATGACAGAGACAAGGGAAAAGGTAGGTCTGAAACCCTGACTTATAGTTCCTCTGTTTCCCCCCCTCAAACAAATGAAATGACTAAGCTACTAAAATCACTTTCTACTAGAATGAAAAAGATTGAATTAGAAGGAAAGAAGAATTACAGAAATCCCCAAAACGTTGATAACAGAGGTAACTATAGGAGGCCTAACAATACTCCTCAGATTATCCAAAGAGACCAGAGGAGCAGAGATAGAGATGATCAAAAAATCCAGACCCCTCTCCAAAATAATATTTTTGTTGATGAAGAAGAAGGGGATGAAGACCATGATCCTGAAATCCACTATCTTGGAGACACCTCCTCTTTTCCTCACTTAACTCAGTCTACATACGAGGAATCTCTCATAGATAGTCAGCTGAATGAGTTGAGAAAAGGGGACAAGGCCGATGGCAGCCCCAACATATATAACCTCAGGTCCAAGAATAAATAAGGAAAGCCTAACTTTCCTGAGAAGCCTACCAGAGCAGAGAATCCTAATGAAGATGTAGCAGACAGAATCAAAGGTAAGAAATTTCGAAGCCCCTCTCAAGTGGCCATAAATATTTTCCCAGAAGTGAAAGAAATCCTAAATCCTACATTCATTTTTAATTTTGAGTATGAGGTTCAGAAGATTAGGATCCATGTACCCCTTTTCAGAGCTGGTCAAGCATGAAGATTTCAAATGGAGCCTCTCTAATTTGTTGATGCTTGAACCCACAGTTCATCCCACAGACTCAATCAATTTGCAAGATGAAAAGCCAGCAGTTATCTTATGTCCTCTGATAGAAGACGGAGATTATCGATCCCCTTCCATCTATACATCATTGAATATACATGATAAGGTGTTGCATAATTGTCTGATGGATTCAGGGGAATCTCATAATCTCATGCCCAAAATTGTCATGGAAGAACTGGGATTGGAAATCACAAAACTTACCATGACTTGTATTCCTTTGACTCTAGAAAAGTGCAATGTCTTGGGGTTATCAAAGACCTAGTTGTGACCTTGTTTCAGCTGCCCATGAAAAGTGTGGTCATGGAAATTGTAGTGGTTGATGTTCCCCCCAAGTTTGGCATGATTTTCTCAATATTTGGGATAAAAAGACTTGGAGGAACCTTGCAAATAGACCTCACACATGCCACTATTCCTGTGTTTGGGGGGAGCATAGAAGACTTTGCAGGGAAGCCCAACTAGCATATATTATTAGTGATGAAGCAAACCCCACCCATCATACTATATTTTCACTTGACATTGATTTGGGGTCTAGTTTTTTATAGCTCACTGATGTTCCTGAAGATCCTCTTGAAATCATAAAGCAACCCATTTCGTTTTGTGAAATACCTCCCCCAACTACTTTTCTTTGGAATATTTTCTTTGATGGAGCCTCTTCTAGGGAAGGTGTTGGTGTCAGAGTGGTTTTTGTGTCACCTTATTAAGAAGTCATACCTTTGTCCTATAAACTAGAATTTGAAGCTACCAACAATGTGGTAGAGTATAAGGCTCGTGTTTTGGGTTTAAGGGTTGCGAAAGACATGGGGATTGAAGAGCTAGCACTATTTGGAGATGTTGAACTAATTTTTCATCAGGTAAAAAAAAATTATCAAGCCAAGAACCATAGGCTTAAGACTTACATAAATGAGGTGAGGGACATAATTGACAATTTCTTCTTAGCTTTCAACATTTCATTTATTCCAAGAGAGGAGAATATTATGTTTGATTCTTTGGTTGTTTATGCAAGCCATTTCAAAACCCCGCTGCCACCTAATCTCAAGTATGATGTTGAGGTGAGATATAGGCCCTCTTTAGCTGAAAATATCAAGCATTGGAAGGTGTTCAAGGATGATATTGAGCTCAGAAAATTTCTTGAGTTTGTTGATGAGTTCTCTGCATTACACATTGATCAGGATCATGATTCTGAAGGTAACCCTCACGCTGATGTGTTTTTAAATAAAATTTCCAATCACCATATTGTTCAGATGCCTGGCAACCACATTCCAAAGGGACTAGTTCCTTTAGAAAGATTGTTCGATGGGAATGATGTGGTAGTAAATTTTAAAGGCCCAACTGAGCATGTTGATGTAGCTGAGTGAAATATTGATACAGAGGAGGATCCAAAGTTTGTCAAGTTGTCAAAAAGCTTGTCAAGGGAGCAGAGAGCCAAGTATGTTGAGATATTAAAGGAATTTTCTGATGTGTTTTCATGGACCTATGAAGACCTTAGAACATACAACCCAAACATAATTTAGCATAAGATCCCATTGAAAGAGGAGGCCAAACCATTTAGGCAGAAATTAAGACCCATAAATCCTATGTTGCTTCCTATTATGGAAAGGGAGGTAAAGAATTTGTTGGACGCCCAAATCATTGTCCCTTTGAGATGTTTCGAATGGGTGGCCAACTTGGTTCCAGTAAGGAAAAAGAATGGAGAAATCAGACTCTATGTTGATTTCAGGAACCTGAATAGAAGCTCTAAGAAGGATAATTACCCTTTGCCAAATATGGAACACATATTGCAGAGGGTGACAGGTGCATCCAGAATCTCCATGATTGATGGATTTTTCGGCTACAATCAGATCTCTGTCTTGCCTGAAGACAGAGAAAATACAGCCTTCACCACTCCTTGGGGCACATTCATGTATGCCAAAATGCCCTTCGGATTGATGAACGCAGGAGAAACCTTCCAATGAGCCATGGACATCACCTTCATTGGAGAAAGAGATAAATTTATGGTCATCTATCTGGATGACATAATAGTTTTCTCCAACTCTGATAAAGAACATTGTTAACATCTGAGAAAGGTCTTCTCGAAATGCAGAAGGTTTGGTCTCTCCCTAAATCCCAAGAAGTCTTTATTTTCCATGCAGGAAGGAAAATTGTTGGGACACATTGTATCAGATGAGGGGGTCAGGATTGATTCAAACAGGGTAGAAGTTATTCAATCCTTATCACTTCCCAGATCCAAGAAATAAGTTCAGTCCTTCCTGGGCAAAATCAATTTTCTGAGAAGGTTTGTTTCAAATTTTGTTGAATTGGTGAAGCATATCAGAGCCATGCTCAAGAAGGTGAACAAAGTAAAATGGACTGTTGAGTCCAGAGAATCCTTCATCCAAATCAAGAAGGCATTGATTGAAGCACCTGTGCTAATCATTCTTGATTATTCCAAGCATTTTCTGATTTTTTCCTTTGCTTCATTTGACACGGTGGATATTGTTTTACTACAAAAGAATGATGTGGGGTTGGAGAAGCCTATTTTTTTTCAGCAAAGCACTAAGAGATGCAGAAGATAGATATGAAATCATGGAGAAGAAGGCCTATGCCTCAGTGAAATCCCTCAAGGATTTCAGAGTCTATGTTCTACATTCGAAGATCATTGCATATGCTCCTTCAGCTACTAAGAAAGACATCCTCATTCAGCCTGACATAGACAGGAGGAGAAGCAAGTGGATTGACAGAATCCTTGAATTTGACTTGGAAATAAAACCCCCTAATATAGTTAAGGGCCAATATTTATCCAAGATACTGGTTGAATCTAATTGTAAATATTTGGAGGTTAACTTCATCAACACTTGCTCAGAAAATCAGAAGTCTAAAGTGTTTGATAAAATCCCTCGGGATGGCCCCCCATTGGCATAATGCACTTGGTACAAAGATATTATATATATTTTGCAAATATTGTGACCTCCATATGGAATGGTCAAAACAAAAGCAATATCTTTAAATCTCAAAGAAATTAGATATTGCCTTATCGACCAAGTTTTGTATTGGAAAGACCCTCTAGGAGTGATTTTGAGATGTTTAGACCCACAGGAGGCCCATAAGATTATGTTTGATTTTCATGACAGCCTATGTGGGGGACATCAATTTTCGAGGACCACAACCTATAAAATTTTCAGGGCTGGGTGCTTCTGGCCTAATCTATTCACTGATGTCTGTGTGAAAATCAGAGCTTGCATCAAATGTCATAAATTCTCTGTGAAGAAACAGCTCAAGTCTCTGCCATTGAAGCATGTAGCAGCTTCAGGACCCTTTCAGCAGTGGGGCCTAGACTTTATTGGGGATATTCATCCTTCTTCGAGTGGTCATCATAGATGGATATTAACTGCCACCGATTACTTCACCAAATGGATATAAGTTATCCCCACAAGGAGTGCTTCTCACAAAGTAATCAATGGTTTTCTTGAGGATATTATAACAAGGTTTGGTTGTCCAAAAAGAATCATCACTGATAATGTTGCATCCTTCAAGGCTGAACCACTGATCAATTTTTGTGAGCAGTTCATAATTTCATTGATCCACTGTACCCCTTACTATCCACAAGGTAATGGATTAGCATAGTCCTCTAACAAAATCCTGATAAAGATCATCAAAATATTGTTAGAAGACAAAAAGAAAGCATGGGATTCAAAACTCAAATTTTCTCTGTGGGCTGACAGGGTGACAACAAAGAGGTCCCTAGGCATCTCCCCTTTCCTTTCCAGCTTTTATATGGAACTGACGCAGTTTTTCCTTCTTAGCTCGCCTTGTCGGTGGAAAAGTTCTTCCAAGACTATCAAGGAGAACCTGATGACATGGTCAGGAGAATATTACAACTATCAGAAGTGCAGGAAACTAGAGAGAAGCTACTAGATAGGGCACATGACCATCACCAGAAGATAAAGCAGTCATTTGAAAAGAAGAGCAGAGAAAAGGATTTCCAGCTGGGAGATCTAGTACTCAAATGTGATGCACTCAGACAAGACAAGGGCAAGCATGGTAAACTCAAATCCCTTTGGGTCGGACCCTTGAATATTTTTTAAGCATTTTCAAATAATACTTACAGGTTGCAGAATCTGGAGGGTGATGAAGTTTTTGGCGGCCCAATAAATGGGCACTTCCTAAAAAAAAAATTGTTTAAAGTCGCAGTCGGCGTCCCACCATTGTAAATACCGTTCATGTTTTTTGTTTATTTTGATTTGTTTTTAATAGAAGAATCCACAACCCAACACTACGGCACTGAAGCCGTGGAAGGAGTTCTTAGAGACTTGCAGGGAGGACTCTATCCCCCATGGAGCCTAAAGAAATGTTAGCACCAAAGGTCACCTATGGATTACTGTTACACATTATTTCCGTCATCCCTATGATCATTAATGATGTAAACCTATATGTTTCCTTAAGAGGGGTCAGTGGCCTGATTTCCTGAAGAGAGAAGGGAGAAGAACTTTTCCTGAGAAAATAAGTTGCATTTTCCCTTGTAAAAACCCCATAAAAAAGAAAGTTCGCAGGTTGCTATATAGGCAAGGTGCGAGAATGTCTGATTCTCATAGGTTGCACCATAGATGGGTTGTGAGAGGTTCGCAGGTTGCACTATAGGCAAGGTGCGAGAATGCTTACACGTGGGAAAAAGGAGTGTTTTCTTGAATCTTCTAGAAGGAGAAACTTCCATGGTGAGGTGGCATACGAATGGTGTGGATCTTACTCACTTTCATGATTTAGTGGGATCATCCTAGCCTCCTCACCTTATCCTCTTCATCTTATAAAAGGAGATGAGCTCTCATGGAGAAAGTTAGCTTAGCTTTGGTTGGCTTGGAATTATTAGCTTGGTTGGAGTGGCTTCGAGATTTGCTTTGTCAAGATAGATTGTGAGTAGCTATCAGATCCATGGTCTCAGAATCCTTGGAGCAAGAAGTGTGTGGGGAACAAAGGACAGTTGGAAGGGACCTTACAAAATCAAGGCCATGGTTGTAATCTCTCTTTCACATTTAATATGATACAGTAATATGATTCTTTCCTATAAAGCTTGTTGTGTTTTATTGTATGATTCCTTGATCACATACATAGGTTTATATTGAGTTTATGCTATTACTATCACTTTGGTTGGTTGTGTTCTTTTGCAGGTTCATCATTGTATGAGCATTGGAACGGAGCTAGGATAGCGATGGCGAGAGGAAGCGACATTTAAATGGTATGTCACTCATCCCTCTTTAGTTAGTAAATTCAATATCTAAAACTTAAGGAAAGCGTCATGTTCTGGTGTGTTTTGTTCTGGATCTAGGGAGATCAGTTAGTGTCTGCACCTACCGATTAGTCCGATAACAAAATTGGCAACTCCACTGGGGATCGGATTGTTTCCTAGTTAGTCTAGTTTCCCTTGCTTTGATTGCTTGTTTTCTGGTCTCTGAGTCTATGGGAGATCTATCCAGACTCTCTGGATCTGAAATTTCACTCAAATTTAGTCCTTTTTCAAAAAAAATCTTGTTTATAGGCATTCTCACATTGTACCCTTTAGTGGCCTACGAGAAACACCTGAGTTCACACCCTGGTGTTAAGTCCAGTGCGAACCCCTCGCAGTCAACCTTTGTTC
>ML800781.1:275758-300847 GCA_009831015.1 Picea engelmannii
AATTTACCATAAATAAATAAAAAACATTTTTCTATGACATAAATCAATTTTCATTTAATTTTAGAATTTAAGAGAAGGAACGATTCATCTTTGTCCATAAGGATATTATTACACCAGTCTAATCTATTTGAACAGAAAATATTTTGTGGGTAAATTCCTTCCATGACTCTATTCTTCCCTAAATTCTCAAACTACACCAGCATACTCAAATGTATAAAGGCTATGTCTAAACTTAGGTCGAAGGAACCCTTGATGTTCAGAGGGATAAAGCTCAGAAGGGATAACACCTTTGAAATACTTAAAGGGAGGCAGGGATCGAAGATCATCTCGCGGAGTCAAGATTCAGTGGTAGAATGCCAAATCATTTTGGCCAGATATCCTTAGAAGAACGGATGGTGAAATTTCCTTGGGAAAGGTATCGAAATCCCGTGGATCATTGATCCCGTGCCTTGAAATTCATTGATTCGGAGTTCAGGTTTTCGAACAGCAAGGAGGTTTGTAGATGCTACATAGGGAACTCTCGGTTCACGACAATCCTGAAAGAATCGGGTCCGTTGATCTCTCGAGGGGAAAATTTCTGTCATTTCGTCTTCGGGGAAAACGGAGGGGAAAAAACTTGGACTTCAGGGATTAGAAGGAGGAAAGGTTGGAGTTACATCACAACCTTACAAACACCGAAATGACTATGCGCTCCAAGGATATAGCCCAGGTCACAAGGCGTGGTTGCATGGGCGGAGGCTACAGGAAGAGCCAAACCCGTTCAGCCCTTTTCGGCATTTCGGGACCAAAGAAATCGAAAGGCTTAGAACGTTGCAACCGGAGTCGCGAAGTCTTGAATCATGAAACCCCAAAATATTGGGCCCATGGTTATTTATTGAATACTATGACGACAAGTTTCTGCATGGGTCTTTCTAATTCATCTATTGAAATCGTCTGTACGCAGTACTAATTGCACTGGTATCCGTATAACTTCTGTACAAATATATACATATATATATATATTTAAATCTATAAGTACTATGTGTACAGGCCTCTTCCAAATTCAATTATTCAAAGGTAAGTCTGCTAGAACTTCAATTACAGAAGTAAACCGGTGCCTATAAATAGTTTGGTATCTTTCGATCTCATCTTTACATAAACAATCCTACCTCGAAATATGATTTCAAAGTTAAAATCTTCTCCTGCAGGTGGATTTGTTCATTAAATTCATATGTAGATAATTTTGGTCTAGCGTTTGGATTCAGGAGGAACCATTCCCTGGATTTAGTCTTTGATTATAACTCCTCACAACACACCGATGTCATCGATGGAAATTATTTCATCTTAGCACAATTAGAGGTATAAAATCAGATGCATGAATCATTCAAGCAAAGACCGAGCATAATTTTAGAAAAAGGGGTTAAACACAAAGTGGACATTTCGGCATTCGGGACTCACTGTTACAGAATCACGGAGTTCCTTTGTTTTACTAAACCATGAAATCCAACACCCGAAATGTAGGGTCCACAGTCCCTTCGCATTTCACAATTTGGCATTTCGTGTATCATCTTGTTTGAATGATAGGTGTTCGTAAACCCCAACGTCCCGAACCCTGAAATCTAAAATGTGGGGCCCACAGTCCATTCACATTTCGCAATTTGAATTTTCGTGTTTCAATTTATTGAATGTCAGGTGTTCATAACCCCAACATCCTGAACCTCGAAACCCCAATCATTAATGTAACTTGGTGCATGAAAACCTTTTAATTTTGAGTTTGGTGTTTGTAATTTCCGAAAACCCAATTGACCTCTATTTTTCACAGCATTCAGTTGCCCAATTTAAAAAGTGTCATTCAGATTTCGTTATATCCTAAAATCTCAAATACCAAGGTTATTGCCTTGAATATAGGCCCTATTTTCAATGCTAGAAAAAAAAATTGGATCGACATACTCTAGATCTATAATACTAAATCATTTTATCTCGTTTCGGCATTCCCTATAATCATTACCCAAATGGTTTAATTCTGCCATAGAGATTATTTAGATTGGAGATAAAGATCCGAGTAAAGTTCTGATTCTATCTTTTGCTTCCAAAATAATATATGCATATAAATACATGAGTCTATAAGTTTAATCCTACTCAATCTAGATCTATCTGATATTACGATTACAAATTAATAACCCTTGCCTATAGACGAATTTATACTATCAATTCACTTGCACACGAATAACTTTGTCTCGGGTTTTTAATTCAGGAGGGGCGATCCCCGAATTTAATTGCTTGATTATAAGACTTCATATAATGAACAGATATTGTCTATGGAGGCCATATCAAGTTAGTACAGTTAGATACATTACAGCAAATCGAAATAATCATTCACACAGTTACATTACAGCAAATAGATATGATCATTCACACAAAGAAGGAAAAGTCTACATATCTGGAACAGTTTTGAGGAAAGACAAACGGAATAGCCACGTTCCTCCCAACCGTAGAACAGGACAGACAAAACCACTTGCCCGATTCACCCCCTAGCCTGACCATGAATCCATGAGGGCGAACTTGGAAACTCCTCTTCAGCACTGTCCTCCAATTCCAACAGTTATCCTCTTGCCTCACACTTATTCAGCAGTGTTCATAACAGCAAGGAAAAATCCATCTCAACGGGCTTATCTTGCCTCACACTCAATCCATAGTGTTCATAACAGCAAGGATATCTCAAAAATCTTTCCCTAGCATACTTGGCAGCGTCCTGCCTCCTCACATATGTTATATATCAATTTTGCCCAGGTCTTTTTCCCTCCCTTGGGGGGATTTTTGTAGCTTTCTAAACCCCTGATTTTCAAGGGCTGCTAATGGCCAAATCTCTGATTTTCCACTTGTAATAATGATCCCAGAGGTAGTTCCAACTTGTTCCCCACTCATGGAGTCATGCTCAGCTGATTTTAACATGGTTGTTCCATTTGTCCTCCTGCAATTAATATAAATCTTATTTTTTTATACAAGTGTCATAGTCAAATAGTTAGTTGAGTCCSAATAAGAACTCTACCCAACATTCATAATAACTAATTACAAATATCAAATTCAAAATTCGGAATTGCCATAAATGGAAAAAAATTTCCAAATTCGAATTTACTAAAAACRRAATTAGATTTCCAGCAAATTTAACTTTCAAAAGTATTTTATTTTTGGGGATATCACATCCTTTCCCCCTTCAGTAAAAMACTGTCCTCAATGTTCATTCCTTTCCTGGAGCAGGATTGGATGAGATTTCCGCAAATATCCCTCCAACTCCCAAGTGGCCTCCTCAGGACTAAAGTGCTTCCATTGCACCTTTACCTGAGCAACGGCTCTGTTCYGAAGTGTTATTTCTCTCYAGTCCAGAATGYSCAGGGGTTCCACCTGGAATTCGCCTTCGGGTTCCACCTGCACCAAGTTCCAATCAATCCTATGAGTAGGGTCATGAATATATATTTTTTAACAAAGAAACATGAAATACATTATGAATTCTTAGATTAGMTRGAAGTGACAGTTGATATGCTACGGGTCCAATTCAAGCTATTATCTCGAAGGGCCCACAAAACCTGGGTGCCATCTTGGCACAGTTCCCTAGATTCAACGATCTTTTTYGGGATTTGACCTTCAAATAAACATGATCTCCTACTTGAAATTCCAAGTGTCTTATTTTCTGATCTGCATAGCTCTTTTGTTTGTCATGTGCTTCKTTTAAGTTCTATTGTGCCTTCCTTACCATGTTCTCCATTTCTTGGAGCATCTCTGGTCCAACCATGAGTCGGTCAGCCGGGTTGTCCCAGCTAATTGGAKTTGTACACTTTCTGCCATACAGTATTTCGAAAGGGCTCAATTTAGCCRAAGTTTGGTACCCATTGTTATATGCAAATTCTACCARGTGTAGGTAGTCTTCCCACTTGTTYRGTTTTGTTCTTACGTACATGCGGAKCATATCCTCTATGATTTGGTTTGTCCTTTCGGTCTGTCCATCCRTTTGGGGATGATAACTYGTACTGAAATTCAAATTAGTATTTAGCCCTGCAAACAATTCCTTCCAAAAAGCGGATGTGAATTTTACGTCTCTATCTGAAATCACCATTTTAGGAATACCATGCAGTCTAAAAATTTCTTTCATGAATATTTCAACAATGTTTATAGTTTTAAAAGTAGACTTTACAGGAATAAAGTGTGCAGAMTTACTGAGTTTATTGATTACAACCATGATAGAATCATTATGTTTCTGATTTTWAGGCAAACCTGTTATAAAGTCCAGTGATATGGTCTCCCATTTCCATTCTGGTACTGGTAGTGGCTGTAATAGGCCGGTTGGATGCTGGTGTTCGGCCTTAACTTGCTGACAATCTTGGCACCTAGCCAAGTACTCTGTTGTTTCACCCTTCATATTAGGCCAGTAAAATAGCTTTCTGAGTGTTGTTATTGTTTTCTGGTAACCTGGGTGGCCAGAATACGGTTTCTTATGCACTTCGTCTAAAACGGTTAATTTTAACTCTGTTGAATCTGGTATGTACAATCTGTTTTTAAATCTTAATAGTCCCTTCTTGTCGATATTTATAACTGGTTTATCTGAGTTTGTGATACTATTTTGAAATTTTGTCATCATCTTAGTGTAATTTCCGTTGTTAATACCTGTCGTCCTTATTATTTGTTCCAGGTCACTTTCTGCCCTGTTGATATTTATCTCAAATAACCCATGGACTCTTCTGCTTAAAGCATCTGCTACTTTATTTTCCTTACCCTTGATATGTCTAACCTTGAAGTCAAATTCGCTCAAGAAGGCTAGCCACCTTGCTTGTCTTGCATTAAGGTCTAATTGGTTAAACAGATATTTCACCCTGCTATTATCCGTCAATAGTAGGAATTTTCTGCCCATTATATAGTGTCGCCACATTTTTAAGGCATGTATTACTGCTGCCAATTCTAAGTCATGAGTGACATAATTTCGCTCGTGTTCTTTTAATTTCTGGGACTCGTAACAAATCGCATGCCCTTCCTGAGTTAGGACACCATCGAATCCCTCTTTACTTGCATCAACACATACTGTGAAGTCTTTATCTGGGTCTGCTACCTTCAAAATGGGCGCCGATGTCAATAATTCTTTCAGCTTGTTAAAATTGTCTTGACACTTTTGCGACTAGTTAAATTTGGTCCCTTTATTTTGTAATGACGTGATAGGCTAGGCTATCTTGGAAAACCCTTCTATAAACCTACGATAATATCTGGTGATTCCCATGAATGACTGGATATCTGCCACATCCTTAGGTACTGGCCATTCCATAATGGTTTTTATCTTTTCCGAGTCTACAGCAATACCTTCAGAGGAAATGACATGACCTAAATATTGTATTTCTTTTTTATAAAAGTCACCTTTGTCGAATTTTGCGTATAGTTTGTGTTTCCTTAATGTTTGTAGAACTATTATTAAGTGTTCATCATGTTCCTCCTCTGTTTTAGAATAGACCAGAATATCGTCGATAAATACTACTATGAACTTGTCTAAGTGCTGACTGAAAATGTTGTTCATCAAGAACATAAACGTGGCTGGTGCGTTAGTGACTCCGAAAGGTATGACTACAATCTCGTAGTGTCTTTATCTTGTTCGAAAAGTTGTTTTTTTTTATGTCCTGGTCCTTTATCCTAACTTGATGATAACCGAATCGTAAATCTAGTTTTGAAAAGATCTTGGCCCCACCAACTTGATCGAACAGATCATTTATCCTTGGTAAGGGGTATTTGTTATTAATAGTCATTTTATTAAGTTGTTTATAATCTATACATAGTCTTAGAGTACCATCTTTCTTTTTCACAAAGCGGACTGGTGCTCCCCATGGCGAGACACTTGGTCTGATGTACTCTTTGTCCAACAATTCCTATAATTGTATTTTTAATTTTGTTAGTTCTGGTAGACTCATTTGGTAGGGTGCTTTTGAGATAGGGGTTGATCCGGGTAGTAAGTTTTTGGAGAAATCTATTTCCCTTCTAGGAGGTAATTCTGGTATCTCATCTACAAACATGTCTCTAAATTCACGTAGGACAGCAAAGTCTACTAACTTGGGCTTATCTTCTTTTTCTAATAGATTCGTCACTTGGATGGTGTAAACTTGACATCCCTTTCTAATACATTTCTTGAGTTGCTTCGCTGAAACTTGTCTGACTGATACAAGTTTTGGTATGCCTTGGTTTGTTCTAACAGTGCCAAAATTATATTTATAGCTAAGTATCTTTGTAGAAAAATCTAGTATTTCTTTGTGTTGTTCCAACCAATCCATCCCGATAATCATATCATAAGATCCTAGTGGTAGGATGTTCAGATTGGTCCTTATCTTTTGACCATCTAAGCTGAAATAAAGATCAGAAATAAAGTTAACTACTTTTCTTTTAGTACATGTTGCTAGTTGTACAAGCCAATATTTTGCATTCTTTTGTTTCTTAATTTTATTCGACTCTACTACATCGGGAGTAATATAACTTAACGTAGCTCCCAGGTCAATTAAAACAGAAATTCGAGTGTCATGGATTTTACCTTTGATTTCTACCACCGAGGACTGGTGGTCAGCTTGTCGACCATCTATGGTTGCATTTATCTGATGCAGACTTCTGCCCACGTCTCTCACTGTGCAGGCTTCCTGCAAATTGTGAACAACATTTATGTTGGCTACAATCAAACATGGACAGTTCCTCCTTAGATGAGGTTCTCCACACTCCCAACACTTTAATGGCTCATGGGAGTTGTCCCCAAACTTCTTCATTCCCAGGTTTATCGGTTTACCGCTACCTTGTGTATTCGGATGATTGTAGTGAAAATCCTTCCTTGGGAAAATTTGTGTTGCAACCCGATAAGGAGATGGCTAGTATCCCTTCTTCCGCTGGTTCATTCAATCTTGCTTCTTATCCTTCCAAGTCTTGGGAAACTCTTCCCGTTGTTTATACTGGTCATAGCACATTCGTGCTTTCCTGGATACCTCACTCAAGGATTTGGGGTTGTCAAACTCAATTCTGTCCCGGTAGGCCTGTGGTAAATAGCTTAAGAATCACTGGATTTTTACCTTGTCCTCCTGGATGTATGGTATGAACCTTAGTAGTTCCAGAAATTTATTTATAAGGTCCTCTATCATCATCTTTCCAAGTCGTAAATCATAAAATTCTTTCGTCTTCCTTTCATAATAGCTTTCAGAAAGGTATTGTTTCTTGAAATACTTCTTAAAGTCAGACCATTCCAACTGTTTCTCCTTTAGGCTCTTGGCCAATTTCAGGTCCTGCCACCAAATGCTAGCTTTCCCCTTCAGATTGTAGATGGCCATTCTGACCTTCATGTTGCTGGAATAGTTGTAGATCTGGAAGTATTTTTTGATGTCCAACAACCATGCCTCAGCTTCTTCTCCTGTCCTGGATTCTCCATCAAATATAGCTGGTTTAATCTTTTTAAATTCTCCTTCAAGGTGGTCTGTTTGTTTTCTTTTTCTATCTGGTATGGTTTTGTCTTTAGTGGAAGGTGTCCCTTCAGACGAATTGTCTTATTTTTCTGTTTCCACACCAGAATTCTTGGAGGCCCTTTTGCTGACCTCCTCATCATGTTTATCATCTTTTGGAATTTTCTTGGTTACTATACTACACAACAGGACTTCATTTATCTCTTGCTATTCCTGCTGTGCTTTCTTCAATTTTTCATTGTCAGCCTTGAAAACCTGCAGTTCAACAATAAGGTTCTTCATTGTTTCCAACACCTCCGTAGGTGATCTTCCATCACTATTTTGTCTTGGATCTCCAGGAGGTCCTTGCTGCGGATTCCCTTCCATCTTGATTTCTACACCTTCTTGGGCTGCCATAATCAACACAAAACAGAAAGGATTTTTGTTTGTAACCACAAGATTTATTAGTTTTTTCATAAATCGGAATATATATTAAGCAATTAATGTGGCCTTGTTTAGGCCCAGTGTTGTAACTTTTGCTCTAATACCATATGTAATGAACCTCAAATTTACCATAAAAAAAAAATCCTTTTTCTATGACATAAATCAATTTTCATTTAAGTTTAGAATTTAAGAGAAGGAATGATTCGTCTCTGTCCATAAGGATATTATTACACCAGTCTAATCTATTCGAACAGAAAAGATTATGTGGGTAAATTCCTTCCATGACTCTATTCTTCCCTAAATTCTCAAACTACACCAGCATACTCAAATGTATAAAGGCGATGTCTAAACTTAGGTCGAAGGAACCCTTGATGTTCAGAGGGATAAAGCTCAGAAGGGTTAGCACCTTTGAAGTAATTAAAGGGAGGCGGGGATCAAAGATCATCTCGTGGAGTCAAGATTTGGTGGTAGAACGCCAAATCATTTTGGCCAGATATCCTTAGAATAACGGACGGTGAAATTTCCTCGGGAAATGTACCGAAATCCCGTGGATCGTTGATCTCGTGCCTTGAAATTCACTGATTTGGAGTTCAATTTTTGGAGCAGCAAGGAGGTTTGTATATGCTACATTGTGAACTTCTGGTTCGCGACAATCCTGAAAGAATCGGGTCCGTTGATCTCTTGAGGGGAAAAATTTTGGAATTTCGTCTTCGGGGAAAATGGAGGGGAAAAAACTTGGACTTCGGGGATTAGAAGGAGGAAATGTTGGAGTTACATCGCAACCTTACAAACCCCGAAATCGCAACGCTCTCCAAGGAGATAGCCCAGGTCACAAGGCGTGGTCACATGGGCGGAGGCTACAGGAAGAGCCAAACCCGTTAAGCCCTTTTCAGCATTTCGGGACCCGGGAAATCGAAAGGCTTAGAACGTTGCAACCGGAGTCGAGAAGTCTCGAATCGCGAAACCCTGAAATACTGGGCCCACGGTTATTTATTGAATACTATGATGATAGGTTTCTGCGTGGGTCTTTCTATTTCATCTATTGAAATGGTCTATATGCAGTACTAACTGCACTGGTATCCGTATACCTTCTGTACAAATATATAGTACTAACTGCACTGGTATCCGTATACCTTCTGTACAAATATATATATATATATATATATATATATATATATATATATATATAAGTACTATGTGTACAGGCCTCTTCCAAATTCAATTATTCAAAGGTAAGTCTGCTAGAACTTCAATTACAGAAGTAAATCGGTGCCTATAAATATTTCGGTATCTTTCAAGATCATCTTTACATAGACAATCCTACCTCAAAATATGATTTCAAAGTTAAAATATGCTCCTGCATGTGGATTTGTTCATTAAATTCATATGTAGATAATTTTGGTCTAGCGTTTGGATTCAGGAGGAACCATTCCCCGGATTTAGTCTTTGATTATAACTCCTCACAACGCATCGATGTCATCCATGAAAATTATTTCATCTTAGAACAATTAGAGGTATAAAACCATATGCATGAATCATTCAAACAAAGACCAAGCATAATTTTAGAAAAAGGGGTTAAACACAAAGTGGACATTTCGGCATTCAGGACTCACTGTTACAGAATCACGGAGTTCCTTTGTTTTACTAAACCCCGAAATCAGACACCCGAAATGTAGGGCCCACAGTCCCTTCGCATTTCTCAATTTGGCATTTCATGTATCATCTTGTTTGAACGACAGGTGTTCGTAAACCCCGACGTCCCGAACCCCGAAATCCGAAATGCGGGGCCCACAATCCCTTCACATTTCGCAATTCGGATTTTCGTGTTTCAATTTATTGAATGTCAAGTGTTCATAACCCCAACATCCCAAACCCCGAAACCCCGATCATTAATGTAACTTTTTGCATGAAAACCTTTTAATTTTGAGTTTAGTGTTTGTAATTGTCGAAAACCCAATTGACCTCTATTTTTCACAGCATTTAGTTGCCCAATTTAAAAAGGGTCATTCAGATTTCGTTATATCCTAAAATCTCAAATACCAGGGTTATTGCCTTGAAGACAAGCCCTGTTTTCAACGCTAGAAAAAAAAATTGGATCAACATACTCTAGATCTATAATACTAAATCATTTTATCCCATTTCGACATTCCCTATAATCATTACCCAAATGGTTCAATTCTGCCATAGCGATTATTTAGATTGGAGATAAAGATCCGAGAAAAGTTTTGATTCTATCTTTTGCTTCCAGAATAATATATGCATATAAATACATGAGTCTATAATTTTAATCCTACTCAATCCAGATCTGTCTGATATTATGATTACAAATTAATAACCCTTGCCTATAGACGAATTTATACTATCAATTCACTTGCACACGAATAACTTTGTCTCGGGTTTTTAATTCAGGAGGGGCAATCCCCGAATTTAATTGCTTGATTATAAGACTTCATATAATGAATAGATATCATCTATGGAGGCCATCTCAAGTTAGTACAGTTAGATACATTACGGAAAATTGAAATAATCATTCACACAGTTACATTACAGCAAATAGATATGATCATTCACACAAAGAAGGAAAAGTCTACATATCTGGAACAGTTTTGCAGAAAGACAAAGGGAACAGCCATGTTCCTCCCAACCGTAGAACAGGAAAGCCAAAACCACTTTCCCAATTCACTCCCTAGCCTGACCATGAATCCATGAGGGCGAACTTGGAAACTCCTCTTCAGCACTGTCCTCCAATTCCAACAGTTATCCTCTTGCCTCACACTTATTCAGCAGTGCTCATAACAGTAAGGAAAAATTTGTCTCAACAGGATTCTCTTGCCTCACACTCAATCTGTAGTGTTCATAACAGCAAGGATATCTCAAAAATCTTTCCTCATCATACTTGGCAGCATCCTGCCTCCTCGCATATGCTATATATCAATTTTGCCCAGGTCTCTTTCCCTTCCTTGGGGGGATTTTCACAGCTTTCTAAACCCCTGATTTTCAGGGGCTGCTAATGGCCAAATATCTGATTTACCACTTCTAATAATCAGCCCAGAGGTAGTTCCAACTTTTTCCCCACTCATGGAGTCATGGTCAGCTGATTTTAACATGGTTGTTCCATTTGTCCTCCTGCAATTAATATAAATCTTTTGTTTTTATACAAGTGTCATAGTTAAATAGTTATTTGAGTCCCAATCAGAACTCTACTCAACAGTCATAATAATTAATTTTAAATATCAAATTCGAAATTCGGAATTTCCATAAATGGCAAAAAAATTCCAAATTCAAATTTACTAAAAACGGAATTAAATTTCCAGCAAATTTAACTTTCAAAAATATTTTATTTTTGGGGATATCACAATACCATAATCCAAACTCGTATTTTCCTTTGAAATATTTGAAAATTCTCTTCATTGCTAATACATGTGATTCCTTTGGTGTTGCTTGAAATCGTGCCACCTATCCAACTGCATGCATTACATCTGGTATAGATGATGTCACATATAGTAGGCTACCAATCATTGACATGTATTGCCTTTGATCTGTAGACTTCAAATCGTCATCTTTGCTCAACTTGCAACTCATTTGCATGGGAGTGATAACTAGTTTGCAATATTCCATACCAAACCCGTTTAGCATTTCTCTGATATACTTGGTTTGAGAAATAAAAATTCCTTGGTTTATTTTGCGTATCTGAAGTCCAAGAAAGAAGGATAGTTCTCCAAGTAACGACATTTCAAATTCATTTTGCATATCTTTTGCAAATTTCTCGCTTAACCTGTCATCATTACTACCAAAAATAATATCATCAACATAAACTTCAATTAATAAAATATTACCTTGACTTACCTTGATGTAGAAGTTGTTGTCTGCACTTCCTTTTCTGAACCCTGCTTGTTGCAGATACTTATCCAGTCTAGAGTACCATGCTCTAGGAGCCTGTTTTAGACCATACAAGGCCTTCTTTAATTTACACACATAATCTGCATTTTCTGACAACTGAAATCCTTCTGGTTGTTCAATGTAGACTTCTTCTTCAAGTTCCTCATTCATAAAAKCTGATTTTACGTCCATTTGATACATTTTAATATTTTTGGAGCATGCATAAGCTAAAAGCAAACGGATTGMTTCCATTMTGGAAACTGGGGAAAATGTCTCTTCAAAGTCRACTCCTTTAACCTGTGCATATCCTTTACATACCAATCTAGATTTGTTCCTTCTAATATGTCCATCTTCATTCAATTTATTCCTGAAGACCCATTTTGTACTGATCACATTCTCATTCTTTGGTCTTGGAACCAGTTCTCAAGTGTCATTTTTCTCTATTTGATCCAATTCTTCATCCATGGTCTTATTCCAAGATTCATCCTTCTTGGATTCTTCAAAACAGTTTGGTTCAATTGTAGATAAGAGTGCTAGGTGTGTTTGTTCTTGTGAACGGATTCTTCTTCTAGTCTCAACTCCTGCATCTGTGTTTCTGATAATCTGATCTGAAGGATGATTCTTATCTACTCGTTTACTGGGTGTCTTTGGAGACACTTGTTGAACTTGGTCTTATTCTTCTGTCAGATTCTATTCATCCTCCTCTTCTACTTCTTTTTCATATTTTGTTTCTGCTTCTAAGGGTTGTTTCATTGATTCATTTTCTTCCTTTGATTCTAGTCTGTCTGTTTCATCAATTTTTATGTTGATGCTTTCCACAACTTTGTTCAATCTTATATTGTAACATCTTATATTGATGCACCCAATGTGTACCTCAACCAAAATCCATCATCAATTTCATCATACAAATATGATTTATAACTCTGTAATAGACCTGGTGTATATTATCACATACCTTCAAACCTTCCTTAACTTTAAACAACAAGAGACTAGCATTTACATCAAAATTTTCTTTAGTCTCACATGACTAGTTTTGGATTAGTCAACAACCCTAACTTGAAATAATCATAAATTTGTACCTGTAATGAATAAATATATGAAAATGATACACAATGTTCTTCAGTGTGTTTTATGAAATTCATCCAGGTGTCACTACTTGGAAACTCTCATAAAACTATTTATAGCAAAAATGGCATACTTTGTTGGATTCTGGCTTATTCTAGAGAGTGTCCTTGTAGAGCGTGCCCCACACGGAATATTTGTTGAATAGATCTAAAATTGATACACATAATACTAAATAATATACTCTAACCAACACATTTTTTCTTACTGAATGTGGATATGTTATGAAGAAGTTATGACATTTTTACCCGAAACACTTGTTTTTGACTAGTTTCAGGACTAGCCACAAACTCTATTTTAACTCCAAAAATATAACGACCCACAATATGAATTTTTTACCATAGATACTTGGGTATGTTTCCTCAATGGAATAGCAATTTCAGGATCTGAATAATTCTAGAAAAAAATTTATTGCGAAAATGGTGATATGACCTGTAAATAACATACCTTAGAAAGCATCATCAAAAGAATTTACCCTTCCTTGAATTACGGCCTTCTTTTCTTCACCTTCCTTAAAAAATTAAGCTTAGATATCCTTTGGTTACCTCAGAAACCTATAGGTATTCAATATGATCAAGTTTTTCTAAAATAATAGAGCCTTGCCTCTTCTTTATACTCTCCAGGTAGCTTCCTTAAAAACATCTTCTAGGTCACTTTGCCCACTTTCCTTATTTTAGGGTTAACCCACTTCTAATTCCTCCATTAAAATTATTATTTAAATAATTTATTTTGTATTCACTTTGAATTATAATACACTCATCAATTCACTTTATTATATACCTTCTAAAATATCTTAAACCACTTTGACTACTTTGACCTTTTGGGGCTTCTAAATGACATAAGAGGGTCCTCCAACTTTGTAAGGCCATAACTCTCAAACTTTGAGGAGTTATGTGATGTTCCACATACCACCAGAAATGGAATGAAATGTAACATCCATATAGAATAGTATTACCTGCAAATATATAAAAACTCATACCATTATCCATCAAACAAACTTGGGTCCATTACGCAAACTTGGGTTCTCCAACTTCTCATGGCCATAACTCTCGAATCATGAGGAGTTATGTGACATTCTACATACCACAGGAAATGGAATGAAAAGAACTATCCATATAGGATAGTTTCAATAAAAAATTCACTAACCTTCATCTCATTATTCCACAAATAAGCATGGGTTCTCTAACCATACTTCTAGGATAACTCAATCCGCAAAACGTCTTCCCGTGAGGGATTTCACCATAAGGGGACCACTTTGGAAATCATCCATTTCTACTTATTATAAACCATGACAAGACAATAACGAGTCATATTTACATCAAACAATATTAGGTCCATTACCCAACGTTTGTGCTACGGGGGTTTCTTCAAGGGTTGACATCAATGAAAACCAACCTTAATCAACAGATATCTCCTCCTTCCGGGCTCAAGCACTAGAATTAAACAAAAAATTGGAAAAGGCCCAGTAAGATATTTTTATGAAGGTTGATGCCATCCATAATTTCTACCAGGCAGTAGATCTTTCCCTCAAAGACATCTACATCAAAGAAAGAGAAGCTCCCTCAGCTCGAGTTAAGTTTCAAGAGGTTGTCTTATTGTTACGTAAGGATGATGTCTCAAATATTCCTCGTCTTTCTCTTTCTGAGCAAATAAGAGGTGATATGGATTTAAATGCCTGGGAAACAAATCTAGTAGAAAGCAAAAGGCTTTCTAGGGAGGTAAATGAATCTTTTCTATAAGTGTTGTCATCACTAGACAAAGGACTAATTGATGTTGAAGGAAATGTTATCTCTGAAGCCCTGGGTCAGGTTGACATAGAAAACAACAAATATAATTTCAAAACAAGCAAAGAAGAAGCTCTGACGGCCATTCAGAAAATGAACTAGATTGATCTCCTTCAAATAAATAAATGGATAGTAAACCCAAGATTGCAATTACAGGTCATATCTCAAGGAGCGAAAAGGATACAAGAAAGGTTGCCTTAGGTAGAGAGGAATTTATACACTTTCAAGGTGAATGAAGTAATTGAACCTTCAAGTTTGGAGATGAAATTAGTGAGTAAGTGCATCCTATGTATTGAACATGGGAAAACAAGCACATCCGGAAACAAGTAAAGAGCATGTACATGATATTAACATATTTCAGGGTCAGATGGAAGCAAACAAAGAACATCGAAAATATTTTGCCATGGTATCAAGAATATCATATTACAGATATGTCTGGCCTAAAGGAATGAGAAAAGAGGAAGTGTTTCGGCCAACAAATGAAAAGATTTCCAATGAATCTCATCATTCTCTACACTATGTTTTCTTATTTCAAATATTTGCCATTTTAAATTATGAGAAGTCCAACTATTTTGAGTTGTGACAGTTTTGTATAAATACATAGATTGAATATCTATTAATGGTTGCTTCTTGCCAAATGTAATAGAGAAAACTCTCCTTATTGAGTATTAATACAAGTGCAGACAAAGATTTCAAATTTTGTTCAATTTGGGTTATGTGTTTCTTCTGTTTTTCCATATCTCGCCATTTCTTTATACAATTCCTTGATAAATGTTTGATTTCAATTTAGTACAACCACTATTGTAATCATATCGCATCTGTAATTTGTTAAGTGAGCAGTTTTTCCTCTGCATTTACTGTGAGTAAATCAAGACCTGCAAGTTGTGTGGATTACTATATATTATACTTTATTCAAGGTTACACTATTTGTTTTCTTCTACTGCAACAAGGTGATACTCTTCAGCAATAGATGCCTTACTTTGTTTAACATTTTTGTATTTGTCTCTCACACCATTTGATATTACAACTTGAGTCAGATACGAAATACGACCTATGTGCTTCCATACTGTTAATTTCATTTAAGGAATTTTTCTCATTTAACTAAGGTGGAAAAATCACTTTTAGAAAACACTCTCTTAAACTTTCTTGATGCCTAACATTACTCTTTGAGCCTTAAGTTTAATCTCAGGAACAACATCTTTTTGGAGTCATTGTCAGGGATGGAGAAACGAAGTTAATTTTCCCTAGGAAAACAACAAGGTAAGGTTCTATCTTTGATAGTGAACAAAGATTGAATACATAAGTAAGCCTATTTTTATCTTTCACTTGGCGACTCCACCACAAATAAACTGGTATTCGATCAAAAGAATACTATAAAGAACCCAGACGATAAGCAGACCACACCTATATCAGATCTTGAAAGGTTGTTGAAACCAAAGGGATACCTCAAATCGACTACCACATCGACAGGTAAAAAATACCAACCCAAAGTTGCACAATTCAGTACTAAAATTCAGTTGAAGAACAAACCCCTGAAGAGAATTTTAAACGAGCACCCTCTGCGGAGGCATCAACTAGTAAACCTGAGGTTAGGTTTGAGAACCCGGAAGAAGTTGTGCCGAAAATAAAGATTGAGATTGACTCAATTGATACTCCTGAAGGTCAGAATGAAATACCCCTCTATATACCCCATGTCGTTAATGTTTTGTCTACCCCATCCTTGCCCGAAGAAGGTTTCAGTTCTCCGAAACCCTGAAGAGCATATTTTATACCCCAATTTGTTCCCTATTGGTTCACCTATTTATACATCTTGTAAGTCTGCAGAAACCAATCCACATTTTCCATTTCTTCCTCTTCTAGATTTTTCATCTCCTAACGACCTTTTTCCGGAATTTCCTTCGCCGCATCCTGAAGAAGTTGAAAGGTCACCACTTCAGTCCCTCAAAGTTTTCAAAAACCCTCTTTTTTTCCAAAGTCCATCCCCTAGACTTCCAATGGTTTTTTTCAGAGGAGGTGGTTCCAGAGGCAAAGGAGAAGGTGGACAAGGTCAAGGACTACCTCCACCCCCTAGAAATTTTGCCAAGGTGATGATCTAGAAAATGCATTTTTAAAACAGTGGGAAGAAAAGAAAGACCATCTTTATTATTTGACTGAATTTGGGGCTTTAAGGAAAATGAATTCTGAGTCGGTTCTCGAATTTAATTAGAGGTTCAACAAACTTTATCATAATATCACATCCAAAGTTAAACCCTCTCAACCTACGGTAAATATAACTTTCGCAGGGGCTTTTGAACCCAACTTTTCCCTACTCTTAAGAGAAATAATATCTACCACTCTCGCAGGAATGCAAGACGATGCCATAGAAATTGAATCAAATATGATGGCATCTGGTAAATTAAAAGCCAAGTTTGAGACAGGAACCAAAGAACCTAAACTTTTTGGGGAACAAGCAGGACCCTCCGTCTCTGAGAAGTCTGCGGAAGAAAAAATGTATGAGACGACTAAGAGAATAAAAGATTTTTCGAACAAAATATCTAGAATGGAATTATACCAATCCAAACCTGATCCATTCACTAGAAATCAGTTTAGGAGAAACATGAACCCTCAGACGCAACAAAGACAAGTGAAAAACGAAGATCAAAAAATCCAAGCTCTGTTTAAAACGGAAAATTTATGCAAAGCGACAATATGAAAAATTATGAGGGGTTAGAAGAGGATATAAACAACCTTAGTGATGATGATTGGGAGCCTCATTTAACTAGACAAAATTATGAAAAGTCTCTAGACCTAGAACCCCTGTTTAATAATGAGGAAAGTATAAATAATATGGGAGAGTTTGCATATCAAGGAATCTCTGACTCCATAATGGCCGAACTTCAACAGAAATACAATTTAAGGCCCAGAGAAACAAATACTACAAACGTTCCACCAAAAAAAAATTATCGAGAAATAAAGTGAATGAGGAAGTTGCTACTAAACTGCTAGTTGATACACAAGCTGCCCGAACCAAAACAGTTGAAACAAGAGCAACACAAACTAAGAAAACAGAGAATATTGAAGCACAAGCTCCAACCAGAGAGATCGCAAAACCAATGGGAGGTTTTAGTTTAGAAAATGAACTAAATAAAATTAAAATTCACATGCCCCTAGTTGAGCTTTCCAAGAATCCAATTTATAAAAAACAGATTGCTAAAATGATAAATTTTTCTGATGTTGAATGTCACACAGATGTGATCAATCTACAATATGAAAGACCTACGATTATGTTTGGTCTGCACATCGAAAATACTAAGGATTTCGTTGCACCATTTTATATTACATTAATTGTGCATGACCACTTACTTCACAATTGCATGTTAGATTCCAGGGCCTCTCATAATTTAATGCCTAAAATTATTATGGAAAAATTGGGCCTTGAAATCACTAGACCTTATCGAGACTTATACTCGTTTGATTCCAGAAAGTTTAAGTGTCTTGGCATGATCAAAGATTTGTTAGTGAATCTTGCACAGATTCCTGTAAAAAGTATCCTTATGGATGTAGTCGTTTTTGACATCCCTGCCAAGTATGGCATGCTTCTATCTACGTCTTGGGGTGCAAAATTAGGAGGATCACTTCAACTGGACATGACTTACGCTATGATCCTGATTTTCAGTGGACAATTTACTCGATTGTACAGAGAGACTAGACTAGCATATATTTTAAGTGACCCCCAAAACCCAAACAATTACCCAGTCTATGTTGTCAATCAGGATTTATGAAATCGTATTTTATCAATAGATGATGATTTTGAAGAATGTACAGAAGAAGAAAATAAATAAAAAAAATAGAAAAAACAAAGAAAAGTGTAAATAGTAGAGAAGGAGTACGGAAAATGATTTTTGATGGCACTTCGTCCTGCCAAGGGGTAGGGGCTGGAGTGTTATTTGTTGCACTCGGAGATGAGTATGTCATCCCCTTTTCATATAGATTACAGTGGGATATTGATTATACAAATAATTTATGTGAGTATGAAGCTTTGGTCTTAGGATTAGAGGCTGACGGAAAATTAAAAATTGAACATCTAATAGTTTATTGTGATGTAGAGATTATTGTGAAACAAATAAAGCAGCAATATCAAGCCAAACATCCAAGGCTAAGGTCATACAGAATTGCTCCTGGGTTTTGATAGAGAATTTGTTCTCATCCTTTAACATTCATTATATTCCCAGGATGGAAAATCAGCAGGCAGACTCTTTAGCCAAAGAAGTTACGATGTTTGTACCGTCTACTGTCCTAAAGCTGAAGTATCATATTGAAATGAGACACAGACCTTCAATCCCAAATAATGTCCAGCACTGGCAAGTCTTTGAATATGACGAGAAAATTAAACAATTCCTAGAGATGGTTGACGAGTTCTCTGAGACTCATATAGTTCAAGAAAATCGGAACGATCCTATCTGGATCATGCAGGAAGGTGAAGATCCTAAAAAGTTCCAGGATAAGATCACAAATCACTTAATTCTTGTGCTTAAGAAGAATCAAATCCCCAGAGGTCTGATACCCTTAGAGAGATTGTTTGACCAAGATGATATACCCCTAAAATCTACCTTACAACCTCATCCCAAAGAGGTTGAGGACTGTAATATAGGAACTAAAGAGGATCCTAAACTAGTAAAGATATTTAAATACCTTCCAGCCCAAGCAAAAAATAAGTATTTTGAATTTCTTCAACAGTATAAAGACGTCTTTGCATGGTCCTATGACAATCTAAGAACTTACGATACCTCTGTAATTGAACATAAGATTCCTTTGAAGCATGGTATCAAACCTTTCACATGGAATCTAAGACAGATAAATCCTATCCTCTTTCCAGTAATAGAAAGGGAAGTCCAGAAACTTCTCGACGCAAATATTATCATTCCACTCAGGTATTCTAAATGGGTAGCAAATTTGGTACCCATCAGGAAGAAAAGTGGATAAATAAGGCTTTGTGTAGAGTTTATAAATTTGAACTGGTCATCCCTCAAAGACAACTACCCACTGCCAAAAATGGATCATGTCCTAGAAAAAGTAGGTGGAGCTAACAAAATGTCTATGATTGATGGTTTTTTTGGATACAAACAAATTGTTGTCCACGAAGACGATAAAGAAAAGACTGCATTCACCACTCTGTGGGGAACTTTCATGTATAATAAAATTCCATTTGGTTTGATGAACATGGGGGCTACTTTCCAAAGAGAAATGGATATATCTTTCATCAGTGAGAGATAAATTTGTTGTTATTTACTTAGATGATCTAACAGTCTTCTCCAATTCTGATGTAGAACATCTGGTTCATCTCAAACAAACCTTCAAGAAATGAAGGAAATTTGGTTTGTCTCTTAACCCTAAGAAGGCACATTTTCCTATGCAAGAAGGCAAGCTTCTGGGTCATATAGTTTCGAAGGATGGAATCAAGGTCGACCCTAAGCGAGTCGAGGCTATTGACATGATAAATATTCCTAGAAATAAGAAAGAAATCCAGTCTTTTTTAGGGAAGATAAAGTTTTTGAAAATATTTATCCCTAACTTCGTTGAAATTGTCAAACTAATTATAGATATGTTGAAGAAATATAGTGAAATGAAATGGACCGCCAAAGCTAAAACATCATTCGAGCGGGTTAAGAAATCTATAAGCGAAGCACCAATATTAGCTAGTCCAAACTATACTAAGGAATTCCTTATCTTTTCTTTCGCATCTGAACATACTATTGCAGCGGTACTCTTGCAAAAGAACGAAGAAGGTTTCAAGCAGTCGATAGCCTTTTTTAGTAAAATTCTCAAGGACGTCAAATTAAAATATGACATACTGTAAAAACAAGCTTACGCAATGGTGAAATCTCTCAAAGATTTCAGGACATATGTACTACATTCCAAAATAATTGTTTGTGTGCCAACAAGAATTGTCAAAGATATCTTGGTACATCCAGACCGTGATGGTAAGAGAGGTCGGCGGTTAGCCAAAATTTAGGAGTTCGATCGGGAAGTAAAACTGACCAAGCTAGTCAAAGGTCAGGGCCTGGCGAAATTATTAGCAGAGTCAAATTTCAGGGCACTCGGGTTAAACCACCTAGATTCACATGGATATATCCCCAATATGGAGGAACTTTATGATCAAACCCCTACAGTATAGATCGAAGATAAATTTTCTTCCTATGATTGGTATCACAATATTGTTTCATACCTCCTTACCCTTCAGTGCCAAAGTTACATCACTCCATCCAAAGTGATAACGTTGAAGCTACACACAGTTAAATATTGCATTATTGAAGGAAAATTGTACTAGAAGGATCCTCTAGGTTTCTTGTTATGTTTTTTAACAGAACCTGAAACAGAGAATCTCATAAATGGATTTCATGAAGGATTTTGTGGAGGACATCACGCCTGGAGGGAAATGGCCTACTATATTTTAAGAGTCGGGTATTATTGGCCAAAGTTATTTACTGATGTGAATTCCAAGGTCATAGCATACAAACCTTTCCAATTGTTCTCTGGTAACCAAAAAATCCTTGCACTTCCTTTAATCCTATTCAAAACAGAAGCTCCCTTTCAACAATGGGGTATGGACTTCATCGGAGAAATCCACCCACAGTCAAGCGCCCAACATAAATGGATTTTAACTGCTACTGATTATTTCACGAAATGGGTCGAAGCCATTCCAACTCGGAATGCCATGTACTCAGTAGTTATTAACTTTTTGGAAGAGAACATCCTATTGATATTTGGTTTCCCTCGAAAAATAGTCGCGGACAATGCCCAAGCTTTCAAAACTATGGCAATGGTAAATTTTTGTCAAAAATATAACATTGTGCTAGGACATTCTACAGAATATTATCCTCAAGGAAATAGGTTGGTTCAATCGTCCAACAAGAGTTTGATGAATATAATCAAAAAAGTGTTGACGAAAAATAAGAAGGCTTGGCACGTACACTTGAAGTACGCCTTATGGGCGAACCGAATCAGCACCAAGAAATCAATAGGTATGTCCCCTTTTCAAATGGTTTATGGTATTGATGTTATCTTTCCTATCAATCTCGCTCTTCCTGTGATGAAGTTGTGTCAAGATGCAAAGGAGGATCCCAATGATGTTACAAGAAGGATGAACCAAATAATCGAAGTCCCGCAAAACAAGGCCGAAGTAAATGACAAAATCCAAAAGTATCAAGATAATATGAAATCCCTCTTCGATAAAAAAATCTAAAGACAGGGAATTCCTTCCTGGTGATCTAGTTTTAAAATGGGATGCTAGAAAAGAAGATGCAGGAAAACACAGCAAGTTCAATCATCTTTGGTTTGTACCATTCAAAATTGCAGCTACAGAGGGAAAAAATTCTTTCCTATTGGAAAATCTCTACAGAAAAACTTTGAATGCCCCTACCAACGGGCGTTATCTAAAACATTTTATGCAATAATCATGTTTCACATTACCATTGTATATACTAGTTTTGATTTCCCATTTTAATTTGCAATTTCATTTTCGTTCGTAAGTTATCTAAATTTTACTTTTTCGTTGTAAATAAACCAACTCTAATTTGATATCATGAAAGAAAAATATAAAATATATGTACTGCATATCTATTTTATTCTGCGTAATTTTTCGAATTTTCCCTATCTTGGTCCCATGCATAATACTTACTATCAGATGAGAAATGAGGAGATATCGGAATCCAACGCTCAGTTTTCAAAACATTTGTTTTCTCTTAAAACAAGTGATGAATTAATAATTGGTTTGATTGAAAATATAAATGAAATCTGAGGTATGGACTTCTATACTTATTGTTCAAGATAAAATTATAAATAAATCTTATCATATATAAACGATATTCTATTCATATAAATATAGTCACGTGATCAAAGACCAGAAAAGTATAAATCCGCAAATTAATTCTGAATCCTTATCTGAATCAAATGAAAATAAAACAAAAATGAAATAAAAGGAAATAAGAATAAAAAGGGGGTTTAAAAGAGAGAAAGTTGGATAATCAAGAAGTGAATTTGTGCGGAAATGAGATTCTTTTGTGTCATACCCCTAATTCCTCGTCCTATTTCATTTTTCCTATCTTCAAGCTTTTACTCTATTCTGATTTTCACCGCCTATCCTTAAGTCTTCATAGAAAGAAAGAACTTCGCCTTGACTCTGAGAACTTAAAAACATATCCTCAAAACAAGATTAGGAGAAAATCTTATGTTCCTCTGATTTTAAATGAAAGAAAGTATGTCTAGGCTAATCCTGATAAATTTAGCTCTTCTAACAGATTTTAATATGATCAGATCGCTCAAGGCCAATCCCTAGAAAATAAAAATTCCCCATAAGATCTTCCCTATAGGAAAATATGTATTGAAGATCGGGAGAGATTTAGTTCAGAGTACAATCAAAAATTGTTGACAGACCTTCATTGTCAAATCTTAAGAACATATCATCCCTTGTATGATACATACAAATTGATTGCCCCCACTTCAAAATTATAAAAATATAAGACATATGGTGAAAGGAAATTCATAATTCGATTTCCCCCATCTAGACCAACACAAATAGTGAATGGAAATTCATAAAATGATTGCCCCCATTTTGTCCAAAATAAATGATGAAAGGAAATTCATGTAATGATTTCCCTCATCTCAATAAAATGCAAAAACACTAATTGAAGTGGTGAAAGGAAATTCAATGGGAGATGTAGATAACTTCATCGGGGTATCGAACAGGCTCGTTGGCAGTGAAGCAATATATATGATACATGTAAGGTTGTCATACATGTATAAACATACTCTGGTATCTAGTTCTTTTTCCGGTAATATTTACATTCTAAACCGACAAGGGATTCCCTAAATAAATTATTAAAATTACTTAGCCTTGATGCGAACGAAATCGAAAAAAGTCTGATATTTCAGTTAAAGTTTTTTTTATTATTTTAAGCAAATCCAAACTCAGTTTCAGGAAAGGAAATTATTAATAGCCTAACTTGAGATCAATAATTTATTGTGTTTTGAAGGTTTTCTGAGATTCGATTGAAGTTCAATTTTTCTCTGTATGATGTTTCCCTAGAGGTGCTTCCTGGAAATGAATAATGACTCCATTTACCCAATAAAGGCACTTGGTCTATTGTTCTTTCGCGCCTCACAGGGAGACGCGATCCCTATATGGAGCCTATGTTAGAACATATAAAATCCTAAACTTTGAGCTTTATACTCTCCACATCAGGAAAATATAACCCTTCCCAAAGTTGTAACTCAGAAATTAAATGAAATTCATTTCTGGTTAATTGGTGATAAGACATGAACGATCCGATTTTCCCAAGAGTTTTGGAGCCGCCTAATTGTTAAAGAGGTAAATCACTAAAGTTCGCTCCAGAGCTTCGTGCTTCAGGAGTTTGATAAGTTTTAATTATAAAAGACTTGAAACTCGAAAGTTTCGTTCATCACTTTTCATTTCTTAACCTTTAAAGGACATGAGTCATAGTACACGTGTACCTTTTGAGTTTTCCCTGAGTTGACATGTGGTACCCATTTCTGACATTTTAGTTTGAAGATTCACACGATTCTACGTAACACATGGAACCCTTTATTCTCGACACGTCATCTATAATGACATCATCTTCGACATGTCACTACGGGAGATGACTCTTCGGAAATATAAAAAATAGAAAATCCGCAAATCCACGAAGCACTAAAATACCAAAGTATTAAATCTTAATTAATTAAGTTAATATTGGTCAAAGGATAGTTAAGGACTTTGCACTTCAGAATTCGGACGTTTACCCTTCATAACATCTTAAAATCTTCAAAGTCCGAATTTTCGAAGCACTCGAACTAAAATGTGATTAATTAAAACTTAAAAGCGATTATCGGATAATTAATCTTTTTGTAGCTTCGAGTTTCAGGAATTTCTGCTTGAGCTACATTTAAAAATACCGAAGTCGGAATATCTGAAGCACTTGAAGTTAAAAATGATTAATTAATATTTAAAAAAGAGATTATCTCACAATTAACCTTTCACTGATTCGCAATTCGGAAAATTTCAAATCTGTTTCATCCAAAACTCTCGAACACGAACGGTTGATATTAATGGCATTTATCACAAATAAACAATAATGATTTTTAGCATAGATTGTGGATCTCTAGGTATACTTTCTCACTAAGTTAATCAATTTTTCGTCAGTGAAGGTATACTCAAATCAATGCAAACATAGTTACCAACTTAATGAGAACTCTCCAAAGTTCTCATTTTTTGGGGGGTCCAATTTTTTACCTCATTTTTAAAAATGGTGCTACCGGTAGCACCCCCTCTCCTTTTTTAGATGATTTTTGATATTTTCAATTTTTCGATCCCCAATGTTTCCACATTATTTTTTTAAATGCTCATTTTTCATCTATTTTCATTTTTTTCTAAATATATGTATATTTTGTTTTTATTCAACTCCGTT
>ML800782.1:1866-36456 GCA_009831015.1 Picea engelmannii
TGCATTCTCATCAAGGAAAATACATATTATATTACATCAATCATCAATCAATCAATCCTTTGACATCAATCAATCACTTGACATCAATAAATGACATCAATCAATCAAACCATTGGCATCAATGACAACATGATCCAACACCTGTTATGCATTGCAACATCCCTATTTGTGTAGAACAGGTAAGGGAAGGTTGGGTATATTGGTGTAGGTCGCATGCACCTCGAATTGATATATGTCAAGTCATCATGTGTTTGGTTGTTTGTCCACAGTCTATTCAGAATTGCAATAAATGTTTCATCTGTCGTGCACATTGTAGTATGAAATTCAAAGAATTTAATATTGTCTTTCTAGAAGTCATGTGCCACTGTTTTCATGTTAACCGTAGGTTGTTCAAATATCAAAGAATCTTGGATGGGCTGTGCCTGGTAAATATCCCCATAGAATATCATGTCAATGTTTCCAAAGTATTTTGTGTGCACATGTTTTATGCTTCTTAGTCGGTTGTCAATGGAATACAAGAAGCGACTTCCAATCAATTATTCCTCATCTATAAAGACAAGTTGCAGTTCACCATAAAGCTTAGACAAGGTATCTAACATTTCCTTGTTGAGTGGAAGAAAATGTGACTTGTTAAAAGGCATAAAAAATGCAGAGTGGATTGTTGTTCCACCTGCATTATATGCAACTTTTCCTGTGTATGCAACTATTAGGCCCTTTGGTTTCATAGGATCAGAGGAATTGTTTGAATCATAGATTTGTAAAATCATTTGGAATAGTGCTTTGGCTGTGAATGTCTTTCTTGTTCCTACTCCGCCTGTAAGGAACAAGTGCACAGGAGTGTGCATGCTCAAGCATTTTTTAAGTGCAATGTCCTTTAGAATTGTTTGTTGTTCTCGATTCAATAGACATCTGATTATGTGGTATTCATTATTTTCAATAAGGAAAGGATGTTTTGTGACTTGAAAACCAAGATTGATACGTTTTTCAATGCTATCTGCTCGAGGACGAGGCAAATCTACTTGCAAGTCATAGGACTCGCAGGGAGTTCTGGTTGTTTTTCAGTTTGTGAATGTCTCATCAAGATTGTTAGGGTTTTCTAGCTCATTAACTATACTTTCTAGATCACCCCATGTTGGATTAACATTGTAAGTAAATCTAGATTCATTGATTTTCACTATAGTCTCAAAGGCAACATATGCAACTTCCCATGTAGGGAAGTTATGTTTTAATGTCTTTTCTTTTTCATCGAACGAAACGTATAACAACAATTTTTCTCTACAATAGTTTTCATAGTCAATATGTTTGTTGTATTTGACAAACCGTATCACAAAGGGTTTTTTTCTTTTCGATATGGGTGCACCATTTTTTTTGTAATGCGATACGAATTCTGCTAAGCAAATATGCTTAATAGGAGATGGACACTGGAGGTAATAATCAATAATAAAGAGACATAGCACGCCCTATGAATTGTCAGGATATTGTTCTAGCAAAGACAGTGGTTTAAGCATAAATGTGTGTTTCTCAAGTGGAGATGTGTTTATGTAGACACATTTTCTTGAACTACAATTGAGGGGCAGGGAAAGTGCAATGTGGACTGCTTGTTGAGCAAACATTTGTTGAAGATTAAGTAATGTATTACCAAGCATACATATCATTTGTATAGCATCAATATGACTTCTTTCATGTTCTTTGCGTATTCTTCTAAATGCACTTGTCATAGATTTGTCAACCTTTGTCATATATGAGGTACAATACGATACTGCAGCATATGCATTGAGGACATACTGCGCATCTGTATTTTCATTCCACATAACTAGCATGTCCTTGGAGAAACTGTTGTTCCAGATATGGGAAAGTTTCCATTTAAGGAAAACAACTGGTTGTTTAAGCGTACATTGTATGGCTTGGGTGTACTCATCTTCTATTAGACTTAGCTCTGTCAAGAAGTCATTGAAGCTCATTAACTCATCAAAGTCTCCTTGTTCTAGAAATGCAAACAAGGATTTAGATTTCTCAATGAAAACATTGTCCTCTAAACTAAGTGGCTCTATGATTCTTGTTGTTCTCATTGGCGACACGGGGAAGTTGTATCTGCAATGTGAGTTTTTTCGTTTTTTACAAATTTTTGTATGATAATGTCTATGAACTTTGGCAAGTTCTGGATCCAAATGATTTGCATTGCATGTTATGTATTTGTCCACAAACTGCTCGATCTGTGAATTGTTGTCGGCTCCATAGAACGATGCACCCTCTATCCACAACAGTGCGTGGTCATGCTCATTCCCCCTATTCTGGAATTCAGTCACAAAAAAATACTCTGATATTTTTCTAAAAAATGTTTCATCGCATATCAATTGTCTTAAAGCATTTATTATATGTCTATAGTAGTGAGTACATGTCACCGGGTCTTTTCTTATGAGGTATTCAATGTCATTATTTTCTAGTGTATCATTTTTTTTTACATTTCTTGTTCCTATTCAAGTCAGATGCTGCATCCACCAATGGATCCTAGCAATGCTCTGCACTTTTAAATGTGATGAAAAATGTTGGTGGTCCCAATTGTCGGATCGTTGCAAAAATAGTTTTCTTTTTTTGTTGCAAATAGTCAGGAGAGATGCGAATGTTTTTGAAATCTATGTATCCAATATCAGATTTCAGGATTTTTTCCAGGTTTACTTTGTACTTGACATCTTTGGACAACAAATTTCTTCCTTGTAACTGACATTTTCTTATTTTCACCCAAATGCAAGACAACACTTTCTCTATTATTATGTGCATTGTTTTGAAAAACACGTTTGTTATGTGACAGGAGAAGTCACCGCTTGAATGTAGCATCTCCCATCGAACTATTTTATGGTAATTGAATTGTTCTGTAATGTCACTGGGATGTGGATCTCCATAGAAAAATGTTGGGAAGTTCATTTCCTTAGCAAATTTGTCCTTGAATATTCCAAGTGGACATTGCCCTTCAGCAGGTGAAATTTCGACAATCTTGTCTTGCAAGTCATGAATGCACTGTGAATCAATGAATCCATGTACCAATGTCTCAGTAGGTGTTTCATTCTCCGATTCATCGCTTGTATCAAATTCACTAGCAATTTCGAGAGTCCGTGCAGAGTTGTCATCCCCTTCTCTGAGAACACTGTTCTAGTTCTCATTTATACAAATGTTCTGTGATTTGTACAGGGCCCTGGAACATAATTCTTTTAATGCTTTCATGAAAACATGCACACACACTTTACCTGTCTGATATGCATTTTTTATTGCAAGCATCTTTTGAGATCCACAACAATTGTCATTGTATCACTAATGAATTGTGGCAAGGATTTTTGCACAACATCTAGTTGGAGAGGAACACTAATAATTGATCCTATTAAGACCATTTGGGGTCATTTATAGCCCCAAGGTTTGATTTGTGCAAATGCAATTCGTAGAGACACAAGTCTATCTTCAAGTTATGTAAGTGCACTTACATCTGGTAGTGGTGTATTACATCTTATTTGGTCAAGTGTTGCAAACTGTGGTAGTTTTAATTAACAAAAGAGATAGACATGACTATTAGATTACATAATTCCTGATATATTATACAATACATTTGTGGCTCATTATATAGAGCTCACTGATAGTTATTAGATCTAACTTATTCTAAAGATAACTGGGAAGGTTGAGAGAATATCTCAACCACACACCAAACAAGGATCTCACCAATCCAACTCTTTAACTACCTCTTAATAATAGGATCACACAACTCACATAGAGATTAAATCTACCTCTCAATACATTAGCAAGTATATTAGATAAGTAGGAATTATATATTCCAACACTCTCCCTTAATGACTACTTATCTAAATATCTTTGTGGTCATATCTTCATCATTGTCCAGGCTTTAATCTTTTGAACTTTCTTCTGCTTCAACCTATAGTTGCATTTGATTATTGAGGTCCATATAAAAAACAATCCATCTACCAAGATACATGGGTACCATCTGCTGTACTCGCCAGTTCTCTAGGAATGCTTTTCATCTACATGGTTCATCAATGTTAAACTCTCCCTTAAACATAACTTGGTCCCTTATACTCTGATATTATTCCATCTCACATTCCCCCCTTAATCGAAGACTCAAATTCTCTGATTCAACATCAAACTAGCATACGAGTAGACCTTCCACCCTCGTACCTACCCTAGTGGTTAATTCCACAACTTGATACAACAACCTCTCTACCTATGAGAGAGTATCACATCCTGTGATCACATGCGCTTCTGCGCTACAACACATATGCTTGTTTATGCCTTACTAATAGGTCTTACAACTAACCTGGGGAATTTAGCTTGCCTATGGCTAAGCATTATAATTTGGACCATAACCTGGGGTGTCAGGTACAACCGATCATGCACCCCCTACAACAATTCAATCAGGTACATAAAATATCAACAATACTCTCACCAACCATATGCCCAATATTACAAGCCCCTTACATATGTCCATTTACATCTCATCATCATTCTTGACTAAGACACACATATAACCACTTCACACAACTTGAATAAAATAAATACTCACAACTTCAAACAAAAAATATCACTCACAACTCAATCTCGCTTTTGTGACTTGATTTGGTGGATGTGTGAGTCTGATGGAATGAGCACGTACACCTCACTTCATTTCGCTATAACACCTCCATGTAATGGCACGAATTACAACAAACTCCAACAATAGCCTCTCGCCTGAACAGAAAGATCTCCTGTAAACTTGCCATATGCTCTAAGGAGAATAATCCACCATAATCCAGAGTCAACAGGGGCCACACAACCTATCCAAAGTCCGGGTCCAGTATATCTTCAGTTGCATCGTCATCCCCATCACAGGGGACAGTGTGCACTTTGAAGCTTGCTGGCATCAAACCTTGTCCAGGGCTATGACAATCCATTGTTTTCTCCCAACTCTAAGAATCCCATCATCATCAACACAAAGAATTGTCCTAACACTATCACGAGATTGTCCACGCCATACAAACCTCGATTCCTTAATATCTGATTTTAACTGCACGTGTTGTCCTCTATCAAGAGGAATGACCTTGATAACTTCATTTGCCAATACACGGGATTCTCAAGAACATAATGATACAATTAGGTGCTCCTTATCAGGTACACTCTGAACAAAGCCTACACTTTTGTGTTTTGCACCTTGCCATCCATACTTTGGGACCTTTACACTCTTCTTGAACTTAACCCAATCTCCTATTTCAAATATTGTCATAGACAGTTGTATGCCCTTCATTGAAAGAGCATCCATCAGGTCTTCAGAGATCCATTCTCGAGGAAGTGCCTCTATAAAGTCCTTTAATGTCTTACCACTATGGTTTCGAACATCAATGGCTACATCCTCCTGCTGCAACATGACAACTATCCAGTCAAGATTTTCTCGAACCATCTTTGCTTTGTCTGTGGCTATATGGAATGCATTGTCCCCCTCGTCATTCTGTAAGTTGCAATTGGCCCCACTTTCTAAAAGCAGGCCTACACACGACTTTGAACCCCTAGCTAAAGCAACATGAAGAGGTGTCGTATTGTGTACATGTTTAATATCAACGTCAACACCTGCATATAAGATGATCTTCACCATTTCTACATCATTAGCCATTGCTGCTGCATGTAGAGCAGTTTGCCCTCGCAGTGCATCTTGGGATTTTGGATCTACCCCTGAAGTAATCAAAATTCTGACCAATTCTCTGCATTCTGTTTCATGGGCTTTCTTCAGTGCACCCGCCATACATAATGATGTCCCAATTTTACTTGGAATTTAAATTGCATCATTGATCTCTTCTTTTGTCGCTACTCTGCAGTTGCAGAGTTGGGAGAATAAAATTTTGGACGATGTCATGCTCTCCTCTACACAGGCGTGATCCAAGCGGGCCTTAAGGGATTCTGTATTTGTATCCCAGCCGAGGCCATGGACGAAGAGCTTTCTTTGCGCGAGATCCTTGTCCGCGATGGATCGCACCTGCTCCAATACCTCCAGGTGCTTCGTCGCTGCCTCCTGCAGAATATCCAACATTTGCTCTCTGGTGAAGGATTCCAACATTTTCCGTGTATCTTCCACGGTTATATCGACCACACCATTCTCTTCAACCTTTCGCTTCTTCGCAGACGCCTCCATTTTTAATCAGGCCTCTTGCCTCTTCCTTGCCCTCTCTGCAACTAATCGCCTGTACCCTCCTCGGCCGAAAATCAACAGAGAACACTCCAGATGATGCTTCATGGGATGCTTCACGCTTCAGCCGACACGATGGATCACTATTTCAAGCTCCACGGATCACAGGCCTCTGACAGGCCACTTATCACATAGGTCTCTAGAAACAGACTCACGATTCCTAGTTTGCTCGGCATAAGAGACTTCACAATTCCTCCACGCGGCAGAGCCCTCTCAATAGGGCGACTTCTCTTCAGCTTGACTTCACATGGAATCCTTCACACAGGGAAATCTCACCGCCAATAGCAAGAACATACAACGCTATTCACAGCACAATTAGCAAACCCAGCGAACAAGCAACACATTGAGACAACAAACTGCTCCAGATGATTAAACATGTAGCTCCACAAATTGCACGTAACTCCACATGATCCTGGGCACTCCCGTGAGGGAGTCAGGCCTAGCCCTAATGCACCAAATTAACAAAAGAGATAGACATGACTATTAGATTATAGAATTCTTCATATATTATACAATACATTTGTGGCTCATTATATAGAGCTCACTGATAGTTATCAGATCTATCTTATTCTAAAAATAACTGGGGAGGTTGAGAGAATATCTCAACCACATACCAAACAAGGATCTCACCAATCCAACTCTCTAACAACCTCTTAATAATAGGATCACACAATTCACGTAGAGATATTTTATCATTTAGTGTCAAGGAGAGGTATTCTGCTTCCAAATCAGGCGTAAAATACTTAGTGATTTTTGTAAAACTCAATTGATCGCAAATTGCACATGAAATGGAAGGAGTGTCTTTGATTTGTTTCATATAGGTCTGTCTTGCATCTTTCTTTCGTAGGGAAGTATGCATAGAAAGTGTTTGCTGGTTTTCATTGGTAGTAGTGCATGTTGTTGGTTCTAGCCCACAAAATGTGGTTTTTTCCTCTCGGACAGTGCCATGACCACTGTGGGATATGTGACCATACCTGTTTCAGTTGTGTTGTGCATGAACATTTTTTTTTAGGTTTTGATATGTCAGTTTCTCTCTAGAAGGAGGCATAGTAATGCATTTTTTTCTCTCACAATGACCTTTTTTAAGTTGTGATAACTTAGTCTACGTTTCTTGTTCAAGGCCAGGATGGCCTCATGGAAATTGGGATGAGTTTCATTTTGATTAAATATCATGTGATGCTTATGCAGATTCGATGTGGTTTGGTTGGCATTGACACTGGACCCTGAACCGACGGTATTTCCTATACTATCAATGCATTTTTTTCTCTCACGTATGACCTTTTTCAAGTAAGTCTACGCTTTTTGTTTAAGCCTTGTATGGCCTCATCACAACTGGGATGAGTTTCACGTATGACCTTTTTCAAGTTGTGATAAGTTAGTCTACGTTTTTTGTTTAAGCCCCGTATGGCCTCATCACATCTGGGACGTGTTTCATTCTTATTAAATAACATGCTACACGTATGAAGTTTCGATGCGGTTTGGGTGGCATGGACAGTGGACGCTGAACCAATGGTATTTCCCATCAAAGGTTGATAATGGATATGTGTCCTATCTATTTTCAACGAGATGGTGTCAATTGTTCGATCGCAGTTTGAATCAATAGACCAGGAATGGACAATGTCATCTGGCATGGCTGACCAAACCTGGATATTTACTCTGAATATGATAGATAGCCATTGAAAATAGAATCTTCCACTCTCTACATTTCCTTTTTCATATGGCAATGCCATGTTTACAAGGTATTCTTGCCAACTTCCAATTGCCGACATATTTTCTAGGAGATTTGATGAAAGGTGTTGATGCAAGCAACTAAAAGCCTGTTGGATGCTGCCTATAATTGCATTGCAAAATGATTGTACAGTGTAAATCCACAACGATTGTGCATTGAAATTTGTTGCTACCAAATACAAAATTGCATTGAACATACTATCTCCACAACTAAATGCAACAATTGTTGCTATTTGCAAGTCATGGCAGTGTATACAATGCATAATCTGTTTCCATTGCGATTCAAGGTCTTTGAAAATGAGGGACAAGTAAATATGAGGTCCTACAAGATTGCATATGGATAATTTTCTATATAGTAGTGGTTCATAATGACCGCTGACAGGATTGGCATCATGGAACAAGATGCAGTATGGACCGCTAGATGTAGTTTTGTTGAATAGTAGATATCTTGTTTTTCTTGTCAATGACCATATTCCAATTGATTATTGAGCCACTGCATACAAAATGTATCTCCCCAAAGTCCCCTCTCTTGTGCAGGAAAAATTGTAGATGCAGACAACCACATCTTTGAAAAATACATAGTGACATCATGTATTCCATGCAACTTCCAAAGAAAATCAGATGCCAATTCATATTCATACGAATCCAATGCCTTAGCGTCGCCATTTTTTAAACAACCCAAGAAACAATCTATCAATCCATTGCGCAGGTCGGCCGAGGAATAACAAAAATTCAATAGAACCTAAAATGCATCGAAAAGGCAATCTCCTACAGTATACGAGAATGCATCCAATCTTAAAAGTCCCACTGCTATGCAATACCTTGTCGATGTTATCATGCACAATGGAGTCTGTATCTATTTCATAGGACTCAACATCTATTACTTGTTTCATCTCTTATACTATGATTTTCAAGTTGTTTATTATCTATTTTCAGTTTATATGAAAACAAAGAAAAGAAAAGAAAAGAAAAAAAAAACGAAAAACAAAAAAATGACAAATAGAAAACTACAAGCGTGGAACTACGTACCAATTCCGCTATGTATCCTTCAACCTTCTTCTTGTCAAATTCAATCCCCGCTAGTCGCCACAACATATGACAAGCAAACAAACCTACAGTGAACAATGAACCAAATAGAAGAGACAACACAAATAAATATCACTTTAAATTTGTTGATCACAAAGACCGAGTATTCAAGGTTTATAATTTTTGAACCTATTCCTGGCGTGCATCCTACAAGATTTTGAGAGGCAGAAGATGCTCTGCAAGACAAAAAGGACAGGACAAAGGAAACATGTGGACGAAGGTTTTGATTTTGAGAATAAAAACATTCCATGTCACAAGACCCTGGTAGATGCTTGCCCCCTTGTGAAAACTCCGAATTCGTTTTCTAAACTCCTTTGCATTGCTATTTTGGAAACAATTATGGAACGATATCCAGGACGTGGAAGTTGGCATATGTGATTGGAAGGGAACAACTTGGAAAAAATGCACGAAACACATGGTTTCCAGGAACATAAAATAAGAGGAGAACATTCGTTTTTCTTTTTTATATGTCACCACGACTACGAAAAAGGTGAGTTTTGTATAGAACATTGACGTTCAAGAACAAGGAAAAGATTATGGTCGTAACAACCACACAGAAAGATGTTCTGCAACCGAATTTCAAGGTATGGATTCCTAGTATTGAAAATTATTGCTTGCAAACAGAAAAAATGAATAGAAACGAAACGATGGCATGAAAACTTACCCGTCAACGAGGGATGACAGAAGCGCAGCTCCAAAACTTGCAAACTGCAACAATAGGTCCAACTACTTGCAAAGTTGAAGAACAAAAAACGAGTGAACAACCACAAAGAGGTCCAACTGCAACTGTAGGACCTCAACTTTGCAAAGTTGAATCAAACAACCACAAGAAACATCGAACAAACCAACGAACAAGCATCAACCAGTGAACTAGTAATGCCGGTGAAGAACAATATTGCCCAAATGTATCAACACATCTATAGAATAAATGCATCAAAAAATGTAACAATATTGCCCAAATGCATCAACACTGTATCAAAAAATGGAAGGAAACTATTTTGTAACACATCTATAGAATAAACATTTAAGGTTGCGAGGTCTGTTAGGTAAACACTTAAGATTGTCAGAACCGTCGAAGGGCGTCGCGTTGTGCAAACATTTAAGAAAGAATGCAATGTGGCAGGCATGTTTACATACACAACAATAACAAAGCCTCTCAAAGTACACAACAATAAAGAAAAATCAAACATAATAATAGTAATAAAAAAATAAAAAATAATAACAATAATAATAATAATAATAATAATAACAATAGTTCAAACACTGGGGACTATGCTAAAAAAATTGACTCAGACGACAAACTAATATGAAAACTGACTATCCATGCTCAAAACTTTGGATATTCAAACATTTCAATATGAATAATACAAATTCAAAAACACCGTAGATGATAAAAACTTTGGATATGCCAACATATAAATCATTGGGAATAGTGAAGCTGGCAATAAGACCTCAAATCTATTATCCAACGAGATCATGACATATATGGGTTTTTTTATTATATAAATAATTAAAAATAATTTTTTTAGTTCTATGGTTCGAACAATAGAAATTATGCAAAAAATTGTAGTTAAACGAAAAACTAATATAAAGTCAACGAATTGTCAATTGCTATAAACTTTGGATATCTAAACATTTCAGTATGAATAGTACAAATTCAAAAAGTACCGTAGATGATAAAAACTTTGGATATGGCAACATATAATTCATTGGGAATAACAAAGCTGGCAATAAGACCTCAAATCTATTATCCAATCAAATCATGACATATATGGGTTTTTTTATTATATAAAAAATAATGTTTTTAGTTATGTAGTCCTAACAATAGAAAGTATGCAAAAAATTGTAGTCAAAAGACAAATTGATATCAAGTCAACGAATTATCGATCGTTATAGTCCATCTACACCTTCAGCGGGGACTAATAAGAATACTCAAGGTTAAAAAAGGAAAAAATAATCATATTAAAAGGTTTTTATAAAAAGGATTGAAGACACATTAAGGCACAAGGGAAAAGTTAAAGTCAAAAGTGTTATATAAGTGTAGAATCTAAATTAAAGAATTAAGGTGTATAAAGGAGGTTTCAAAGTAATGAGTATTATTTAACAAAAAGTAATTGATATTGTACCAAAGTTAAAATTAAGTATGAAGGTGATATTAGAATCTTGAGAATTCATTTTCCTAAGTAACAAAAAATAGTAAATGTTTCTATAGAAAATAATAAAAAAAAATCGAGATATTAAAGTGTTGACTAAAATATATATGAAGTAAGAAGAGAAGGTTCAATAAAGGTGGAAGAAGAATTAGAGAGAATTTCAAAGAAGCTATAGAATAATTTTTTATAAGGGTATCATTTAATTCTTCAAAAAATGAGTATGTAAACTTCATAACCAAGTATTAGTTATCGAAAAATTTTGACGAAACAAATGGAGTCCAATAATGAGGAAAAATGAAGGTTTTTAATTTTTTTTACAAAAAGTGTTTTTGCATTATTTAGAATCAAAGGAGCACTTGCAAGAAATGATATTATTATCTCTATTGATCCTACTCATGATAAAAACTACGTTACTACTAAATGTGTTAACCAATTAATGATTCCTTAGTCAAATATAATGGAAACGATAGATTCAATGGATGAAAAACAATATGACATAAACAATTTACAACTGAGCATTGGAGACTATACTTTTGTATTGAAATTCACTGTTAAATCTTTATTTTGTGATAATAGTGACATAATTCTAGGTTCATCCTGGATGCAAGCACTATGATCTTTCATCCTAAACATAAAGAAGAAGGTTTTGACATTTTCATATAAAAATAAAAGATAACATTCCAGGGCTCTACATTGGATTTAGATCCAGTAACGTCAAAAGTATTTAAAGATATCTCAAAAGTAATACTTCAAGGAAATAAAAAATAAATGCAAATTATGAAAAAAGAAATTGACAAAATTATCATTGATAAAAAAAATAAAATTTCTTGCCTCAAGAATCATAGTCAGAACTTGATCACCCAGATTAATAAGTTAAAAGGTGAGAAGAAGTCGCAACAAGAAACTTTAAATAAACTTACCAACAAGAAATCACTGATTGATAAGGAAACAATGACCGATCCCATAAAAATCAAGAAATCATTAGTTATAAAAATCCAACTTGTAGAGAAAGGAACAAATACAAGTCCAGTTGAATTCGAGACAACGTCGGATGTTGGAGCACAAATGATGGAAGCTCTAAGTGTACTTACTATATGAAATTCATCCATTGACAAGGAAACATTGGTGCATGAAGAAAATCATATACCGAATTAAATCAAGAAAATGCTACAAATATGATAAGGGAAAATCATGTTATAAGAACTCCTTATCGACATCCAAATTAGAAGAGCAAATATCTTAACCAATTAGAATATCAATGTCACTAAGGACGGGAACAACTAATTTATTGTCCGAAAAATATTGATACCAATGCAATTAAATCTCATGATAACAATTCATCGTGGAAGTGCAACGTTTTGCAAAGGATTGAATTAGGATGGTCAGATCCTTTTACGATTTGACAATTTTACTCAACACTCAAAGGTTCATATCGTATCATACCATTAACTATGATAGCTTCAAGAATAGAGACTGATGCAAAGACATTACAAGCCAGGGAAAAAGACGTCAAGCCCTTCCATAACTATCCTTTGAGGACAAATCATTTCTTAAGGGGAAGACAATATAACAACATAAATATAAATACAATATAAAATATAAATACAATATAAAATATAAATACTAATAAATATTCAATAATTAATGATTAATAATGAGGAGACACCTTATAATGAAAGATCACATATCTTCATGAAAGGGCACCTCTACGTTGGTATATATATGGCCTTCATTCTTTGTTATATCAATTGTATTCATATTCAGTCTTATACATTATTATTCTAAATTGATTTCTTTATATTTCAAGTATTTTGAGTATTTTGTGTATGAACCGAGTTGGTTCACCACATAGTATATGAAAAAAATTACCTTGAGCCTTAGTTCCAAGATATGGGTATAAAAAAGAGTGTAAAAAGTATTTAAAACCAAATGAAAGAATATTTATATGCAAAAAAATGATGGTCAAAAGATGGTAAAAACATGGTTTGTCAGGAGGTCAGCGTCTAAAGATGACCCATACAAACATCTAGTTCTTGACTAGACTACTAACTAGGGTTATGCGGGGTGATATACACCCCCACATATTGGGTGCTTGGACCATCAATTAGTTGGTTACTTTATACTATCATGGACCAACTGGTCGACTTGTGGGTTTGATCCAAGTTATCCATATTCAAGATCTAGTGATGAGGGCGACAACTATGGCAGTGAGAATTCTTTGGTCACTTCACATGCCCCACATCATTGGTGGACATATGTTTCTCATAGAGTAAGTTGTCGAGGGTTGTTTTTATTCCTAAGCTTTGATGCTTTGAGAGGCGATGACTGATCATCTAGCCCGAGGCTTCCACCTTGGTGACAAAGAGTTTGTATTTTGCTTTCTCCTTTTGAGATTCTATTTTGAGAGGATCCCACTACTCTGCCCTCAATAGGTCATCTGTGAGTGGGGAAATTGTGTGTCACAGATGCAACGTCAGAGATAGTTGTTTTCTCTCATGGGAGGAGGCGATGTGGGATGCTTCTTCACTCTAGTGTTTCATGCATGGTGGCAACAAATGTTCCTTGTGGTGCTAGCCTACCCATATGTCGGGATGGATTTATGTAGAGATCTAGAGTTACTCTTGGCTCAAAGGAGGTTTGGGGACCATCTGGTGAGTATTTATGATATTTGTTGATTCATCTACGAGCATAGTTTTATTTTACTGGTATTTGAAAATTGTTTCATCTTTGATGTGCAATATACTAACATTGAATGTGTTTGAGTGTGAAAATGTAGGATTGAACACCCCACCTGTAACCCATGTTGCTCTAGTGGCGATAGTAGGAGGATGATGTTGTGGATGCCATGATGATGAGGTAGGTTTGACAACTTAGTGATCAAGGTTGGAACCAAAGGTATAGGCCAAGAACCACCACATGGTTGACTTGTGGCATTAGGTAGACATGGTTTTGTGTGGGGTTACTGAGGTGGGATGGTAGGACCTTGAGGATGAGATCACTGACACCCAAGTGGCATTAGATCATGTGGAGAATATTTGTAGTTGGGTTTTTTATGCGAGTTTGGGCTAGAGCTAGAGGCGCTCCTCTCACTGGTGGTGCCCCTCTCTAGGGTTTTTGGAGAAAAGTGCTCCACTACCACCTCGGTAGTGGTGACGTGACGTTGTATAGGCTCGATCCAATTTTTTCCAGATGAGTACTTATGTATATTTTTGGCAATGTATCTCAGTGGGGTGAGTTTTGTATGATGTATCTCGATGGAGCCAATTTTTGATGTGCATCCCATTTTCTGGACATGATACACACACACAATTTTTTGCCATTGATGATGATGTGTTTAAGGATGAACAAAAATGTATGCTCATGTGTTTTTATGGTTTAACATTCATTATGGGTATATTTTGTTACATGAATGATATGTGATGTTGTGGTTTTTTTTACTTATGTTTATGTATGAAATAAATTCCAACCTAGGATTTCATTTGCAATGTTATCTACAAATTGATTACTACTTCTAGGAATGTGGATAAATGTGATGGTTTACTTGATAGAAGCTTAACTTGTAAATATTTCTTCAAAATACATGGGTCACAAGCATGATAGATATTGTTCAACCAGGACACAAGGAGCTATGAATCTAGGTGGACCTTGAGGTGTTATATTTGAAGGTGCGCCACTTCAATGAGCAATCCAATCACCATGACATATTCGACTTAATTGTTGGTGGTTGGTCCTATGCACATACCGCTTGAGTGGAGTAGTGCATGGGAGGGTAAGTAGATGGCCCAAGCTACAAAAGCTATATTTTGAGTCCAATGACTAGCATCATTGGAAAAATTAAGGTTATATGCCGACGAGTGAATCATATGGAAAACAAAGAAATTAGATGATGAAGGTTTTTGACAATAATCAAAGGAAGAAATATAAAAAATGTATTTTTAAACCTAACAAATAAATGTGTTATATACATGATTCATTGTACAAAAAGTGTGGTTTCTCATTGGCTGCATCATATGCCAAGACTAAGTCACTTTTGTTGAAGGTGCAAGGGTGGAACTAACGGTCATAGTGGGCTTTGGAATGTTTTTTCGTGGCTTCATTACTCTGTAACAAACTACGATGATCCTCATTAGTTCACTTCAATGCAACTAGTCTTTGTTCTAATGACATAGTGTCAAGAATGAGCTCGATATCCAACATCCATCTAGAATATTGGTATCTCGCATTCAATGGATATGATTACTTCAACCCCATGGACAAGGTGAAAATATACGAAACCTGTGGTAGTTGTAACCAATGTAGTATAGGTCCATAGTGCCAAGAAAAACATGTGATGCTAGTTGGTTTTATGTTTGTTTACTATCAACTACAACATGGTTTTGAGGAATTTATTGAGAACCTCAACTTGGATATTAGATCGCAAATAGTAAAGTGACACAGATTCATGTTTGAAACCTAAGTGTGAAGCCAACTCTTGGAAAATCTCATTCTAATTTTTTTTCCATAGTTGGAGACCAATTGCTTGGGGATGACAAAGTGAGTGATGACATGGTTAAAAAAGAACCGAGTGGTTGTCTCAATTGTGTTGTTGTAGGTAGGCATGGACTTAGCCCATTTGGTGAAATGATAGATGGCCGTGATGATATACTTGTGGCCATCGTTAGATGTTGTGTTACATGTCATGAAATTAATTCCCCCACTTGTGGAAGGGGTCGGTTTTGATGACTGCGTGGAGTGACATTGGTGGAGCTCATGACTTGGATGTGAATATATGAAATTTTGTGCATTGCTTAACTGCATGAATGCAATCATGGAAGAGTGAAGACCAAACATAAATCATGTAGATTTTTTTTGGGTGGTAGACATTCCGGATAAATGGCCACCACACATGCTACTATGATAGTCATTTAAGACTCTTGAATTTTTCATGAGTGAGGCATTTCCAGAAAATGGTGTTAATACCTCGTTGGTAAAGGATGTATTTGATGAGGAGGTAGCAAGGGGATTGGTGCTAAATGTGTTGGTGGTTGTCTTGTGAGAGACGTTGACTAAATTTGTCCATGAGTAGATAGGTTAGGATGTCGACATACCATGGATCATTTTATGAGATGGTGACACGATGATCGTTAGGGAAGTCATCATTCAACAACGGGTTTGATATTCTAAATGAGAGGTTAATGATTAACTCAACCATAAAAAGTGGTTCTTTTCTCTTTGGTGTAACAAAGTCTAGATCAAATTCCTGGATGATGATGATCCAATGAGCAATATTATCATTAATAAGTTGTTGACTTAGAAGACACTGCAAAGAGTTGAAATTTTCTATGACTTTTGTTGTTTGAAGCAAAATGTAATGGTACCAATTTTTGGACAGAGTGGATGATAGCTAAAACCAATTTCTTCTCATGATTGTACTTGAGTGGGGGTCTTGATAATTTTTTTCTCACATAGTAAATTACATGTTCGTAACCATTTTCCCCTTATTGGACTTGTTATCCCCATTTTGTGGATAACTAAGGATATTATGTCTCCAAGCCCTTAGGTTGCAGATATGGAGTGCCGAGAGACTACATGACCAACAATATCCATTTTCATAGATGGAGACCCTTCTCACCACCACAGAGGTCAAGATTTTCAGATGGAATCCATCACACTAGTTGGACTCTGAGAGGCACTGAGCCTTGCTCCATGAGGTACGAGTCATGTATCATGGTGAGTGTCATTTCAATATTTGAGGCATTTGAGTATGTTGTATCTTAGACTGCTTTAGATTTCATGACATATGCTTGGACATTATGCATTTTTCCCTATTTTACCTTAGTGGATGACATTATTCCCTAGTAAGTGGTCTTCCTAGGGAATGGGTTTTCTACTAGGAACTCCCTTGAAGAGCCATCGTACCATCCCCGATCATACTTACAAATTTTCATAATTTAAACCCCCCATTTCCTTTTCTCTTAGGATTTTAGGGTGTATTGACTTGAGAAGGGGTTTTCCCTCATTCTATGGGAAGAAGGGGATGAAGGCCCAAAGGGTTTCTTTTGGGTAAAAGATAAAATCCTATATATAAACCTTCCATATGATTCACCCATGGATCCCCCAATAAAGCAATGAAACACATATCTCTAAGAAAATGGGGACCCACAAGAATAAATGATAGAATGATTATGGGGTTAGTTGGAGGATAGGAGGTCTCACCACGAGAAGACCTATCATGATTATGGGTATCTAGTGGTATGAAATTACCATCATCTGACCACCAAGCCAGGGTAGTGGCTCTTAGTTGCACAACTGAGAGAAATGGGGTCTCATCACGAGACAACCTTCTCATTTCCGCAAGGTATTTGTGAGTGAAACTATCATTATCTGAACACCACACTAAGACAATGGCCTTCAACTTGTCCTTAAAACATGAAAGAAACAAAAAATGGAAAAATGATGGGCTTGGAAAAATTTCATTTCAATCGAAGGTGCCACACACCCTCTACAAAGTAACCCATGAATGCGACACTACAAACCCTTGTATGTCATGAACACCATGCCCATTTAGTATTGATCCCCAACCAATTCATCCACCTTACATGGATTAGAGAGGGATCACTTTGGAAACATTCCTTGACATAGGGAAGATATACCCAATAGGACACCTTGTCAACCCTCCCATATCCAGGCTTGGAAAGTCACATAATATCTTTGAGAACTTACTTGTTTGACATGGTAATATTTGATGCACATGCTTATTTGGAAAATTTATTGATTTGATTTAATCATCATGATATTTTGACTTGAGATCCTTGGAGGGCGTGCTTATGTGTCTTTGCAGGACCTAGTTGGTAGACAACTATGGAGGGACAAGCCTGGCTTGGGCTTCCATGGGGCTTGAATCTCATAGGTTGGATGCCAAGGTCCCACATGCCAGATGAGAGAGACATACCTTTGAAGGCTTAGAAGACATTGTGGATGGCATGACCTATCTCTCACATGCCAAATGTTATTCCTAGGAGAGGCAAAACGTCACCTTTGGAGGCATGACGTCATCTAAGAGGTCTAGGGTTTGGTGGTGAAGTTATTATTCATTGACACAAGGGAATTTTTAGAAGAATGAGGCTTTGACCATGAAGAAACAACCTAGATGATTGACATGTGGATTTGGGAAGCCCGACTACACTTCTCCAACACCAACGAATTTCTCATAGTGTCAAAACATCCCCTAAAGGGGTGACATCACCTTAAGTTAGGGTTTGTTTTTGTGAAAAAGTAAATTTTAAAGTGAATTGTTTAATATTATTTGTGTAAATGGGAAATATTAGGGTTGTTGACCCCTAGTCTTGTGGTTTACCATAAAATTATGTGGACAAACTATCTTAGTGACATTTTGTATAAATAGCGATCAAAATATCTCATTTTAAACATAAATCTCTCATTGTGAGAAGTATTGGACTGGAATTTTCACTCTCTTTGGCTAGTTCCTCTCATGCGTTCCTGTGTATGGATATCTCTTTGTTTATTGGTTGATGGAAGTGATGCACTAGTCTTGGAAGACTATTCTCTAGCTATTGTGGTGGTTTTTCTTAGCTTTTTTCCTTGAATTGGTAAGGCTTTTTACATTGTGCTATTATTTGTTATTCAATTCAAGGTTATTTGCTAGAATTAGGTGGGAAGTATAAGGGCATACATCCCCACCTTACTCTCCATCATTTTATGCTTACATTTTATTGGTTTAACAAGCGTTTTCTAAGAGAAGTATAAGTGCATACACCCTCTTAGCCTAAACCCTAGCTAGAGATACTTTCCTTGGGAAGTAAGAGGATTTACACCCCCAAGGAGGTAGTACCTATAGCTCTTTCTTTGCTTGAATCCATTAAACCAATCTTTAAAGGCACTAGTCATTACTTTTTGCTTTGGAGAAATAAATTGATGCCTTGGTAAATGTGGAATTTTCAAGTTTTAAAGTTGTCTCTTTGGGAAATTGTTCCTTGAGCCCTTGGCTCTCTTGCCTCATTGAGGCATCCCATTTCAACCATCAATTCTTGCTGCTGCTGTTACAAAATTAACCTACAGCCATTAGGGCTGCATAAAACTAACCCTCTAACCCCTAATAACTCCTAAACTAACCCTAGGAATTGGCTACAATTTTTCCCTAAGTCTCTACTAAGCCTAGCGCACTTATTGGGCTAGTTAGAAGTGGTTTTCAATGGCCGATTTTATGATATTAAGATTGGTTTCATACACCCATAAGGATAATAAATATCACTGCACCAAGCTTTTGTTTCAACCTTGCTTTTGGTGCTATAGCATTTCTTGGTGCAGAGCATTGCTTAATCATTGTTGAGTTGAGCTAGCTTTCACTAGCTTGTCTCTTGTTTATTTTATCATATGCTTGGTACTTATATTGCATCCTTTGCTATCTTTATTGAGATGATATATATCATTTTATTTTTCTGCAATTAGGGACAAAAAGATTAAATTGCTTGTGCAACTAACATATTGCAAGTATCCTTGGTTTTCATTGTGTCTCAGGCAGGTACTTTACTCTCAGGGGGTCACTCAACTCATTTGGAAACCTTTGAACCTTCCCAGGACCCTTTTCTGATCTCTTCCTACCATTTAGAATTGACCTCTAGGGACATCCATTCATACTTATCATTTTCCAAATCATTCCCCCCTAGGGTCACCAGGATTTCCCCCCTTGAGGTGACTACCTCACCTCTAAAGTGATGAGAACAACTGCCTAAGGTGACAGTGGGTAGGTGCTCTCTAAGTTGTTGCCAATTGGTGGTTGTGCCTAGATTTTCCCAACCTACAACTTGTGCGATAACATTTTGGCATCGTTTCCAGAGAGGATTTTGAATCCTATTCCGAATCCTAATGACACTTTGGCAAGCTATGAAAAAGCCTTTACCCTAGCTTTCTTGGTGACTCCACCCAAGGGACTTTCCCTTTACACCTTTCTTGATAAGACCCTCTTAAAGCTCATTTGGCAAATCCACCTTCCCAGAACCCACCTTATCCTTTTCCACCCTTGATAAGTTTCCCTTGAAGCTTGTCTGTCGAATCCACCTTCCAAGAACCCACTTTATCCCTTTCCACCCTTGGATGAGCCTTGATCTCATTTGGTGACTTCATTGAGATATTATCCTAAGTAATGGAAATATGGCTCTATGGCGCTTTAATGAAGCATACAAAGCCCTGGATATCGAAGGTATTGGTGAATATCCAAATGAGTGCTCGATAAACCAATTCGATCTCCTCCCAAACTTTGATGGTAACCCATTGTCGACCGTAGCACACATTGTTGATTTTACCAAATGTATCTCCATTTTGAGAGAACAACATGAGGATGTATGCCTACAGTTGTTCTTGCTATCCTTGGGAAGTGAACAAAGGGATTGGATCAAGCATTCTTACAAGCCAAGAAACATATCTTGTTTGATGATACTCATCAGAGAGTTCCTTAAACATTGGGGACCAGAAGTTCAAAGTCTTGAAGATATAATTCAAGACTTGGAGGACACTTTTTCGAGAGAAGGTTTTGACCTTGATCCTATTGAAGGCTTGAGAGAAATGCTTCTTCCAGAGTTTGTTGAAAAATAGTTGAAAGACAAGAAGTTGAGAAAATCAATGAGGAAAATTTTGAGTGTCTCAAGAAAAGTAGAGATGAAGATTTCGAGTTTTGTGAACAAATAATGAGACTTTGCCCTGATAAGGATTTTTTTGTTAAGTTTTGTCAATGAAGAGAAGAAGAGTTTGATGCCATCATCGATGATGATGAGAAAATGCTTACCCCAAACTCAGCCTGGAAAGTGGCCATTGCATATTTTGAAACAGATTCATTATACGATGTTGTGACCGAGAAATATGTGTACCTTGGAAGCTTCCCAAATGATGATGAACCGCTCTTCATGCCCAAGGAACTCTATAAAATCGTTATGGGTCAAGATCAAGATGGTGAGTTCTTTGATTCTATTGAAGATAACAAAGACTTGGCTGAAGAATATATTCATGAAGAAAATCTTGAAGAAGATCCCGATGAAGAAGATCCAGATGAGATATGTGACGAAGATGAAGTATTTTCCCTTCCACTTGATGAGGATATCTAAACATCTGCTTCTCCTGCACATCAAGAAGAGAACATGATGATTTATAATCCTTTTGAAAACTGTGATCATGCTTTGTTCCATGACTTTGGAGATGAAAAAAAATGCCAAAATGATCTTGATGAAGTCTCTCTTACAGAAGGCCTAAATGAGACATTATTATCTGATTTCCCTTTTGAAGGAAGCAAAGTTATCCAATCTTATGAAGAAGTAATCAACTCCTATGATGTTGATGAATTCATGGAACAACCCTCATATATAGTTGACGACCACATTGATGATTTCATACAGGTTTGGAGACATAGATGGGATGTGGTTTGATTCATTATTGATAGATATCCCATTTATGACATTGAGGGTAGTGCTCGAGAAAAGGGGATTGAAGTGTCATCTTCAGAGGACTGGTCTCCATGCATGTATGATTCAGATGTTTGGTAGCCTAATGATGATATGGTTACATATTTGTTTTGCCCTTTCGAGGATGACTTGTCGCAACATGTTCAGAGTGATCTTCATTCATCCCTTGATGCATACCTGGTGGGTACTCTATATGCACTAATTCCCTCAATTAAATTGTCAACTTGGGGTAAGTAAACTTATATTTGTGGCACTATATGAGCCAAGACAAAAAATCTAATGGAAGTATTATCTAACTAAGGAGATGGTCTACTTTATAAAGAGATGATTCTTTTCAATTTTCATCAATTAACAAATTCTATTAATGAACTTTAAGTAATTCTAGGATTATGAACTATTTACCCTAAGCAGCTCCAAACAATGAATTGATGGATTATTTCTAAATGAGCAAATAATAAGCTATTTTAAACTAGTTAATCTATTCAATATTTTTAAGTAAGCAACAACAAGTAAGCTATTTATGAGTTATTTGATATATCTATGTTTGAGAAAATAAGCAAGCAAACAACTAACCTATCGAGACTATTTTGACAAGTGAACTCTATTGTTAAAAATAACTCATGACTATTTCTATTTTGCGAAGAATAAATTTTAATCTACTTAATCAAAAGTAAAAGTGTTATGACTGTATTTAAATTCTAGTTGATCAAAACTATTTATAACTTGCAATAACAAGAAAGAAATTATTCAAAGGTGATGATTATGTCTTTGGTGTCGAATAACATCGCAATGGCATCTGACTATTAGTGACCGTTCAAGAGGAATTAATTCAATGTTGATGTCTACAGAGAAATGGAAAGTGTGAATAAGGTAATCTAAAGAAATCTTTTCCATCATAGAAGCAACACTAAGTATCTCAAAAATCCATCTAATCTCTAAACTTCATACATTAATCATCAACGATTAAAAGTACTCTTATTCAAATTCAATACTTCAAGAAAATCTATAAACTCATGAACTCATGATTAAAAATCCTAATTCAAATTCACCCTACACAAACTTCTAATTCCTGATCAATGTCAACTTAGAAATTACAATTCAAATCCATATATGAGATTTCATGATCTAAACTGAACTAATTCTATCATTAAAAATCATATTTCAAAATTAACTAAAATGCTTTTAAAAATCATAATCCAAGATCTACTTCTATCCTATCATACTAAGGTGAAATCAATAAACAAAATAGATCTACAAAGAATAATTGAAATGATAATTAAATCTATCTCAATTAAAGCTATCAAAACTTGAAACAATTAATCTATCAAAGCTTGCAGACAATCTTAAACTAATACATTATTTACACTAATACTCTGTCTAAGTTAATGCTATGTTTTAGTGAATGCTTTGTTTCAGTTATCAAAACCAAAGTAACTAATTAAGACTTCAATAAAACTATCTAAATTAGTATCATGCAGGATGATTCATAGTTAAGAAGGAAAATACACAATACGATAATTAACCAGCTCCTACGAGCAATATGCAATTAAGGAAAAACAAATTAGATTAACAATTTATAATTGACATATACACAACAATTGAAACTGAGAAATACATGTAGTAAAGAAGCAATTACAAATTCTAACTAAGAAACAAGATGAACACACAATATCTAATGATATACACAGTTACCCAAACCACGGGTGGGTCCCCCAACAGGTCGTGGCTACATTCCAACAAGAAAACACAGGCTTAACTCAACTCAATTATGTCATTAATCATAAAAATGAAGTCTGGAACAAAGTTGCAGATAATGTCTGTATTACACAATAAAATTCTTCTCAAAAATTCTATCTTTAGTCGTGCCACTGGTAGTGGTATTTATAGATAATTTACATCTTGAGAGGTCGACCACTAGAAGGGTAGACCTCCTCTAAAAACAAAAAAATCAGTAAATGAGCTTCTAACAACAACATCTTCTATAAATTTCGTGAGCCACTGAACGATCACTACAACTGCCCAATCTGAGGTGTGTTCAGCTTTGTAGATGGAGGCCATGAGGGGGCACAAAACCCAGATCGTCAATTTGTCTACCATAGGTCGCCAATGTACCAACCGCCAGATCACGTGCCAGATCAAGTGCTGAACGAAGTGCCAGACGAGGTACCAGATGGAGGATTGGACCACAATTTTTCCCTGTTGCACACAAACCATGAATTAGATATTTTATAAACATTGAACTGAACTGCATTGATCTCAAAACCATTACAAAAACACCAATTATACATACTTGATGCAAATCCATGATGAATTGATATAAAAAACTTTGAGAATCCTTCAAAATGGCTAATATGAAGCATACCATATGTAATATCGATGAAAAAAGGATTTGATCGTTTCAATAAAACAATCAATTCACGAACCCAACATTACCCCCATGCCTAAGGATTTGCAGGTCCCTCTGCAAAAAAAAATGAATCACCCGACATAACTAGATTTGTGAAGGAGGGGGTGGATTGGATTTAGAAGCTTCTCCCTCTTGTCCTGGAGATTTTGTCTTGGGTATTTTACGATGTTTCAATTGTGTTCAAAGGCTGTGATTGGTGTTGGTCATTTGATCAACCAATCGTAGGAGAGAATTCACTTTTGTTTGCAATACCACATTGTCATGATGTAGATGCCTATCCATAGTTTTTCTCTCTTCCAACTATTTAAGCAACTGAGCATTTTCTTGTTGTAATTTCTCAATAATTGGGGTATGATCATATGTTTCAAAATAATAGGGCTTAGATCCCTTTATGTATATAGAAGGTATATCAACTTTGGAAGCTGATGTAGGCATCTGGGAGGTAGGAGTAACAGAATGCTTGTGAGAGAGAATAGGTTCGGATTTTACTTCTTTACCAGGCTCAAACTCTTCTGCAGAAACTTCTCTGAGTCTTTTATGGGGGATTTCATGATCATAAGACACTTGGATAGGATCTAAAGTGCTTGGAGGTTTTACATTAGGCTTTCCACTTGCACTTTGGGTACTTCTTCAAAAATATTACCCTTTGAACCGATTGGATCCTCTTCTATTCGTGGGGACTGAAGGAAAATATTGTTGAAATGCATCTTGTAACTTCTTGGGTTGAGGATCAACAAGTGTTGAGGGAAATGGAGAATTACCAGTAGGATTTTTGGTTTTCTTGCCCCTATGAGGCTGCAGGGGAATCATCAAATTTCTTGGCCTTTTGTTCAGACATAGAGATAGTTTGAGTTGGAGGGTTTGGAGTCTTTTTATAATGAGGCTTAGATGGAGTAACAATCATTAAATCAATTGATCTCTTGTTGGTCTTGACTGTGAGATGGGGGTTTGAGAATTGATAGAGGAATTCATCCCATGTCTTGCCCTATTTTGTCAACTCAGTGATGACAAACAATTTGATGAGGCCATAGTGGAATAAATTGTTATGAGGATTGGCCACGTTTTTATGTACTTGGGAAGACATTTTCCCAAGACTTTTCAAGAAGTATAAAGGAAAAATCAGGGGCTTATTAAATTGGAAATGAGCTAACAGGCGAAAATGGAAAGCTTTGAAGATAAAGTACCTACCTACCTTCACAAGTGATAATCCTGGTAATGATGATCGGGGGATTAATCGATTCATCCTTGATCCATTCTTTGGAGTACCCTTTAGCTCCAAAAACATTTTGAAATTCGGGCGTGAATAATCTGTTGTATCTTGGTCATGGAAATTGATGGTGTTTGAACCATCGATCTCCAACCCGTGGCAATTTCGTGGCTGAGGAAATTGACTCCTCAGAGACCAAGAAAGCCAGAGACCCTACGAGTTTCATCCTCCCATCGAACCCAAGAGAGAATTGCAGTGAGATGCCATCATCATGGCCATGCAGACAAGCCAAGAATGGTCCCCACCCTACGTAAAGGAAAATCTCTCTACGCTCTGCGAATTTGGGAATGGCTAGAAGATCGACATAGGAGTAAGGTTCGTAGAGTTTAGGCATGGTCACAGTGTGAAGGATGAGCAGAGGAACAGAATTGGGTCGAGAGTGAGTGTGAAACAACAAGAATGGGATGAGTGGAATGGTAATTGGGGCTAAACACCCGATTTTTAATGCAATTAAGGTGGAAAAGGGTTGATTTCGTGAGCAAATTCATCACACACGATTGACATGTGTGACTATTATTGCGCAACATTGGAATTTTGAATCATGTACTTTGGAGGCAATTGCAATCATGTGTGAATTAGATCAATGTCCAAGTCTTCGACTTGGATATTTGATCATAAAAATGAATTAAAAGTTTTTAATTTAATTATCAATGTGAATTTTAACGACGTACCATTCAATTCATCTCAACTTACCAGTGAACATGTGTATCAATTTGAATGATCCTTTTTTTCATGCAATCGTGGTCATTTACAGTATATGAATTCCTCATCCGATCCTTTATATGGTGCTTAATCCAATTGTCCAGATGACACCTCGTCCGATCTTCCAAATGACACTCCATATGGCACTTCATATGGTACTCCTATGCAAATAGGAATTATCCCCATTATAATGGACATTCACCCATAACACTCATCTTGGGAAATTCCTGACAGTCATGGTAAACATGAGCACATATATGATATGTTTGAATAGAATGATCCACTATTAATTTCCTTGTCATAGTTCTTGTAACGTTATACAAGAATTTGTTCCTCTGCTAAATAGTTTGTTCCTCTGTCCATAGGTATGTAACACAAATATGTAGTGAACATTTAACAGTCTATAATTGACACATAGAACCAGTTAAGCGGTCTTTCATTAAAAAATTACAACATGCTTATAACACATAGTGATGTCAACAGTATAGAATTTAGCATTTCAATAAAAATAACTATTGATATAATAGCCCAGAATATCGTGAAAACAATATAACATAATTTTTACAAAGATTCTACTTCCTCTTTTCGTGGATTATAATATAGATAGGCAGTGTTTATCATTTGTTAGCTTAGGAAACCCCTCCCCCACTCCTAAGTATTGTGACACCTCACAATAAAAAATATAGGGAACCATTCAATTCTCCCAATAGCCTAAGATTTACAACTTTCCAAGTGTAGAGATAAATTTCACACATTAGTCTGACGCGACGGTTAAAATATGGCCCCACCTGTAGGAAATAACATCCTACATATAGTTAAGAAGAGGTAGGTGAGAGAGTCTTAGGATATTCTTAAAGTTAGTTCCCAAATGGAATATTTATGGATTTCATTGACCTTTGCTTAACCATGCATACTTCTTTTCAGCTTTGTCTACAAGTAATGTCATACATCAGGACAAGTTTAAGATTTAGGAATTTTATTTATTGTTTGTCAGATTATCACCCTCGCTAGGTAGAATGCCCCACTGCCAACAAGACTGTTCAGTACTCCGACGAGTTTACCTAGTCATACCATAAGCTGGTACCCGCTGCCAGCAGACCTATTCAGTATCCTGACAAGTTATCCTCTTACACCCTTTTACAACAGAGACTGGTCCACCATCTTTTAAGATTTTTATATAAGATGGGGAGACAACTCTGAAAATTTTATTTAAGATTGGGATGGTATTTATGTTAGAGGATGACTCTTCTTTATGTATTCCTTATAGATTGTCCTGATGTAAGGGGTACTTGAGTGGATGTAGCCTATCTAAAGATATGGTTTAATCAAGCATTTTTAGTGTGTAGTGGATGGCACCATTGGAAAAGAATAAAAATGTGTCTTTAGGCTCAACTCACTTTTTTTTTTTTAAGTTATAGTGAAGTTTCCATGGCTCACCACTAATCAGAACTTCTTGCTACTCTTTAATAAAGATACTTTACTCACCTACTCAAGGTTCTTGGGGAAATTTTACGAGTAACCTCTAGGTTTGATAGTCAAGGTGTCACTTCCTTATATCCTCTAGTGGTGGAGGTTAAGAGAAACTGCCATTAAAGATGCCTTGAGAAAAATGAATATAGAAATCTTGCAAAAATATGGCTAATTTACAACAAGTCATTATTTAATTAATGCTTAGCAGACAACAAGGTTCAAATATAGCAATATCTTTTTTGAAGGGAAAATACTTCCCTTTTTGTCTCCTTGAAATTGTTCACTCGTGGTGAAATAAATACCTACAGAAATCTCTAGAATTGTTCATCAACAAGAACACACTTCAAATTATTTACATATGTACAGTCAAAATTCAGAAAAAGTTTCAAGAATAGGGGGAGGGAGAATAGAATTCCCCATCTACTAAGACCAATTCCTTTTCATTTGACATGACCTGTAAAAAATATTCTTTGGAAATGGGTTTGTGGTAAAGTTTGAGTCGATGTCCATTCACTACGAAAGAGACTTGTCCATCGTCAACTATTTTGATCTTAACAACCCCATTATCATACATGGTAACTACCTTATAAGGACCCAACCACCGAGTGGTAAGTTTTCCTTTAAAAGTTTTAAATCGAGAGTAAAAAAACAAAGCCCGATCACTAGGTTGGAATTGTTTCTTCTTAATAAATTTGTCATGCCACTTACTCCTCTAGTTTTGAACTAACATTGTTTGTTGGATAACATCTTACCTAATATCATCCAACTCGTTTAATTGTAGGGCTTGTTGTTTATGTGCCTCATCTAGGTTTAATCCCAATTGTGCGAAAATACAGAAAGTCCTTACTTGGAATTCTATTGGTAGAAGTACTTGTTTTCCATACATTAGCTCATAAGGGGTATGCCCAATGGTGTTTCTCTAGGTGGAATGATATGCCCACAAATCCTTTGGAAGTCTATCAACCCAATCCCTATGGTGTAATTGAACAATCTTGGTTAAGATAACTTCAAAAACTTTGTTTGTGGACTCTACTTTACCATTAGCTTGCGGGTGATATGGAGAAGACTTGCAATGCTTGATCCCATATTTCCGCGTTAATTCTTTCATCAACTTGGAAATGAATTGGGTGCCTTGGTCTGTAAGAATTTCACGAGGAACACCAAAGCGGGTAAATATGTCTTTATAAATGAATTCGAAAACAAGATTTTTGGTAGCCCTAAATAAGGATTTTGCTTATACCCACTTGGTGACATAATCTGTACAAACCAAAATAAAGTTCTTCTTACGAGACATCAGTGAAAGTGGTCCCACAAAATCAAGGGCCCATTTATCAAAAGGTTCTATCATAACTTGGGCACGCAAGGGAATTTCATCAGTTGATCTAGGTCTTCCTTTCCTTTTACAGCTATTGTAACTCCTCACATATTTGACAACATCCTTAAAAATGCTAGGCCAATAGTAACCTGAATGTAACACCTTATATGTTGTACGTTTGTCGAAAAAATGACCACCACATGGTCCAACATGACAACTTTGCATGATTTTTGGTATCTCATCTTCTCGGACACATCTATGAATAATCAAGTCTGGACCAGTACGAAAAAGGTCATGGCCAACCCAAGAGTAGTTATCACTTTGCGTGATAATTCTATGCTTTTCATGAGGTGACAAATGAGTTGGTAACTTCCTAGTAGCCAAATAATTTTCCATGTCTGAAAACCATGGGGTATTTATAGAGAGGGAAAAAATATGCTCATCTGGGAAACTATCATCAACATGAATATCATCACCCTCGTGTTTTATGTGTGAAATAAAATCATCTACTAAATTCGCCTTTCCAGGCCAATCAAGGACGGTGATATTGAACTCTTGCAATAACATGAGCCACCTAGTCACTTGGCCATTGGTAATGGACTTATTCATAAGAAATATAATGGAAGAGTGATTTGTATGTACAAATACTTCGTATCCTATGATGTAATGGTGAAATTTATTGATGGCATGGACCACTGCCAACAATTTCTTTTCGGTAGTTGTATAGTTTAACTCGGTAGGGGACAAGTTCTTACTCACAAAATAAATGGCATAGGATTGATGGTATTCTTTCTACCCTAATACTCCTCCTATTGCAGTATCAGAGGCATCAGGGGATATTTGAAATGGAAGGGCCCAATTTCCCCCCCTAAGAACTGGTGCCACATATAACTTAGCTTTCAGAGTTTCAAAGGAGATTTGACACTCGCCAGTCCAAAGAAAATCAACATCTTTTATTAACAATCCAAACATGGGTGCAACAATCTTTGTGAAATTTTCAATAAATAACCGGTAGTATCCGACATGTCCAAGAAAGATTCTTACCTATTTTTGAGTGTTGAGGGGTGGAAGTTTGACGATTACCTCAATCTTGGCAGGATCCACTTTAATTGCTTCAGATGAAACGTGATGTCCGAAGACTAGTCAACAACATTTTTCATTTTTCATGACTTAAGGATAGGTTCATTTCTTGACATCTGATAATGAATTTCTCTATATTATCTAGGGATTCCTGGTAAGTATTTCCATATATTGTAAAGTCGTCCATGTATACTTCCACACAATCATGAATAAGCTCAACAAATATCCCTAGTACCGTTGGTTGAAATGTGGCAGGAGCATTACACAAACCAAATGGTAATACCCTATAGGCATAGGTTCCCCAAGGACAAGTGAAAGTAGTATTGTCATGATCCTTGGGTGCTATGAGAATTTGGTTGCACCTGCTATATCCATCTAGGAAGGAGAAATATTTCTTTCCTGACAAGGTATTGAACATTTGGTCAATGAAAGGAAGGGGAAAATAATCCCTTAGAGTGGCCTTATTAAGTTCCTAAAAATCAACACAAATTATCCATTTCCCAATTACTTTGTTTGGAACCACTACAAGCGGGGATAACCATTTACTGGCGGAGATCGGATAAATAAAACCAACATTTAATAACTTTTGTATATTTTCTTTTACTGTATCCTTGAGTGTCAGGTTCATCCTCCTCTAGGGTTGCCTAACAGGTGTTACTTTTGCCTGGGTATACATGTGATGAATGAATGTATCAAGGTGTATACCCTTCATATCAATGTATTGCTAGGCAAATGCCCCTGATTGTTATTTAAGGACATTTACTAATTGTTTTTGTTGGTCTACATCTAGTCCATAATTTATATGTAGGAATTTCCCTGGACTAATCTCATAGGGCATGGTATAAGATGTGGCAGACTCATCTATCTCAAAAATAAAAGATGTTGAAGACAAAGTTGATGGGTCCAACTGTTCCTGAAATTATTCCCCAAACATGTACTCAAATTGGGGAAAAGATTGTAGAAAATCAACACACGTGATAACATAAATAAACTGGTTTAGTACATTTTCCGTTGTTTGCTCCTGAAGTACCCAAGAATGATCACTTGGAAACACAAGTTATTTCCAGTCCTCATTCTCGTATGGAAATTCAAGCCACCATAGATTCTCCATGATAGGTTGAGTTGGTGGGTATATGGTAATCTTTTGTATAGAAAGTCCATTTGAGATGGTCATTTCACCTTCTCAACAGCCAATAAATGCATTGGCGATGCCCAACCAAGGTCTTCCCAAAATAATGGGATGCCCTTTGGTAGGATCCTTTGAATGAATGACACGAAAGTCTACTGGGTATTCCCATGAGGCTAATGTAACTATGATATCATCCAAGATTCCTTTAGGTATAACCTTTGTCTTATCTGCTAATTCCAACATAGTTGGGGTAGGTCTAAGAAGAGGCTTTAACCGTAATTCCTCCAAGGTAGTAACATCCATAAAATTAATGGCTGCCCCTAGATCTATAAGTCGAATGTTTCCGATGGGAACCTTATTGATGGTTATTGTTACTACGGGGTTCCTTGGGTTCCCATATTTTGCGACCTTAGGATGCTCTGATATATTCTCAGATAATTCTCCTATCAAATGTACTATTGGAGGATCCTTATTATTCATTTATGACTTCTTAATACACAATTATTTGACCACCTTACTGTAAATTGGAATTTCCTATGGCTTGTAACAATGGAATTTTGACAAAAATATTCTTCAATTCATTCAAAATGTCAAATTCCGATCGAGTGGTAGTTTTCTCAATCACTAATATTTCTGAATAAGGAGGGGATTTTGTAATTTGTGAAGATTCATTCCAGGGAAGCTTGGGTTCCTGGTCCTTAGGAATGATATCATATTCCCACTTAGTGTCATTCATGGGTTGTTCAAGAGTTTCATATTCTTCTTCTTCCTAGATGACTACTGAAGGCCTCTGCCTATCCAAAACTTTTCTCGGCCTTAGTTGAATCTCCTGCAATGGAACAGGAGAAATAACATACGTTGGAAAGGCTTGCATCTCAACATTGTGAAGAGGCTGAGTTGGTTTATTATTGGGGTTGGGCACTGGTTGTGCCGGTAATAATTTCGGTCTTAGGGAGCTTGTATTCTGGTATTGTTGGGGTTGTTGTGGAATAGGAGGTAAAGGTGGGGAAAAAAACCTGGTAAAAGTTGCGGGATGTTCAGTGGAAATTGGGGATGAGGATGAGTAGGCATAGGGACAAGTGGAGCTTGAGTGTTTCCTTGGGTATTCCCTCCTCTCCATCCTTGTAGCCAAGGATGGTGATACTGTGTAGACCGATTTTTCCAATTCAGTGAGTTCCATTGTTGTGGTTGTTGATAATAGGGTGGAACTTGAGGTGGTAGATCCGGGTATGTAGGATGACTCCTACATTTCCATGGCCACCTAGGTGCATAAGAGGATTCCCCAGGATCCCCACTTCTATAAATGGCTAATAAACTGGGTAGTGATGGGAATTTTTCAGTTGGGTGGTCTTCAGTGCAGAAGCCACAAACTGAAATATTATCTAATGGGCATTCCCTTGAGGAATGTTTTCTCCTGCATCTTGGACAAAATATGCACATTGTTGCATTCTCCTCTTCCCATTTCTTTTTAATATTTAGTGTGTCCAATTGGGAACCTATTATACTTAAGATATTGGTTTTGAAGTTCTCCGATAGGTTCCCTATCTCTACCCTTGTGATACCACCTGAACTAACTGTTTTTAGGTTTCTACTATAAGGATCTAGAACACTCTTCTCCTTTTTGGCTCTACTCCTCGAGTAATTCCTACACATTTCACAGATTTCAGTAAAAGGTTTATGGGAGATGTCACATGATGCCATCAAGTTAAATCTCTCTAAGTATTCTTCCAAAATACCTTTAAGGAAAAGAGCCCTGACTGCATCATCTAGAAGGTCACGGTACTTCGATTTTTGTGAGATATAAGCAAACCATTCCATGTAATCTTCGAGATTTTCGTCCTCTAACTATTGGATTTTAAAAATATCATTACGAGAATCCTTGGACTTGCAGTAGTCTTGGTATTTTTTAAGAAATTATCTTTCATGCCTTCCCAAGACCTAATATTGGACTCTCCCAACCCCATGAACCATCTTAGTGCAGAATCCTTGAGGGTGGCTGATCAGAATCTGGACCAGGGGTCTAAAATTTGCTCAATTTTCAAAGTGCTCAGAATGCAACGAAAATGGTGCCATTGCGTTCGTCTCGTTCTCCTGATTCTGGCGGTATATTTATTTTCGCAAACGGAGTCCGTATGGAGAAGTTATCGCGATCTGTTCGCCGGGCCAAACAGGGAAAAATTTGATGCTGACTGCGCAGGCCGTACCGCTGACGTGGCATAGGCCGTACAGATGATGTGAAGGCCGTACAGATGACGTGGCAGGTATGTGACGTGGCATGTGTTATTGTTTGACTGTGGACGAATCACGTCTTGACACGTGGCATCAGTTTGGCGTATAGAAAAGTGCCACGTGGCCCAATTAAGGGCTGCCACATGGCACCCATCTGTTGGCGGTTGACGTTTGGTTCATTTGGTTATCTAAAATTTATATGGTAGTCCACGGGGTTCGACCCCGGGACCTCCCCCTCGTCATATACCTTAACAAATTTACACTAACCACAATGCCAACGCGTGTTCCTTGAATGTGAAATGGTTTTAATATATTTGAATTCGCATGTGTTTGTAAACGGCGGGGGGTGGGGCCGGGGCTAGCCCCGACCCCCGGTTCTATGGTGTACCTATGACCGTGCCTTTGATTATTGAGCGCGCGGGGGGTATTTTGAACGGACCCACGGTTCCAATTACGTATGCAATGAAACATACGACCCAAACCTTTGAATATGTGGCGCGCGGGGTGTTAATTGGTTTGCCCACGGTTGTATGGTGGCATACATGTGACCGCCTGTTATGAAATCGGCGCGCGCGGGGGTAATTACAATAGCCCGTGGTCACAAGTATTGATATGACCATTCATATTTTGGAGCGCGGATATATATATATCAATTGGCGCGGTTTAAAATTATGGTTTTAAAACCATAGTTTTTATATTAAAATGTGACCACATATAAATATTTCGCGCGGTGTTTAAATTAAACCCACGATTATATGTTATTACATATGACCTTGTATATTGCGTGGGATTTTGGAGTTTTACCAATGTCTGAGCCACGCGCCCGGACACTTGTCACTACGAGATTAAACCTGGAAACAGTTAACACCTTTTGTGTGCGGGATGTGGCCACATGGCCCCATGCGCCCAACACCTCCATCCTTGGGGGCTTGATTCCGGGTAATTGTTCGACATTTTGGCGCATTTTGCGGGACGCGCGTGTGCTGGGTTTATGCACACGAAAACGCTCAGGAGCAAGGTTCACTTTCCCACAGGTGCAGAATGGCGAACCAGTAACAGAGTTTGAAGGGGAAAAATGACAGAGGCCATAACTTTTTGAGTTTTTGACCAAATCAGGTGCCGAAAAAGCCCAACTAGGGGTTTTTGGACGTTCTGAGTCCCTTGGCACAGCTTTCACAGGCATTTGGAGACTTCTAGTGCAGGTTTTTAACCATTGAAGCTTGAGGAAGCTCTAGGGAGCCTTAAAGCCCTCATTGTTTGAGGCATTGCTCAGATGAGCCCATGTCCATTTTCTGAGACTGAATAGTCATTTTTGACTGATTATTGTGCTCTGAACACATTGGGATAGGTTTCAGATCCATT
>ML800782.1:62632-73365 GCA_009831015.1 Picea engelmannii
ATTCAAACAAAGCTAAATTATATAGAGAGATCCCTCTCTGAAGCTGGAAGGGCTAGATCCCAGCTTTAAAAGCGGTTGGTTAAGGTTACCTTTGTGTATTTCCTCTTTTCAACCTCTAGGAAATTTACAGAGTGATAACACCTTCTTCATCATGTCTCTGATGAACTAGTATATGATCTCAATGTGTTTCAATCTATCGTGAAACACTGGATTCTTCGAGAGTTTGATAAAACTCCGATTGTTGCAGTGAATTGCAGTAGGATCCAAACCCAAAACAAATAATCCTACAAGAATCTTGTGAAGCTAGATAGCCTCACAAATTTCCAAGCTAGCAGCCATATACTCTGCCTCTGCTGAGCTAAGTGCCACGAAAGTATTTTTCCTGTTGTACCAAGAAACCACTACTAATCTCAGGCTGAAACAACTACCAAAAGTGATCTTCCTATCAATTACACTACCTTCCCAATATGAGTATGAATATCCATGTAGCCTCACTCCATCACCTCCGACAAATCTTAGACCAAATCCAATTGCACCTTGAAGGTACCTGAGCACATGTTTTGTTGCTACCCAATACACCTACCTTGGTTCAACCATGAACTGAATAAAGGTGTTGACAACAAAACAAATATATGGTGTAGTATTAACCAGATACCTCAACGACCCAATCAACTACCTATACATCGTGGGATCCACTAAGTCTAAATACAAATCTCCTAGCGTATTCATATTAGTGGTCATAGGTGTGGTCATGGACTTACAACTGATTATCGAGAATCTCATCTATATCTCAACTACATACTTCCCTTTTCCAAGGAAGATCTCGCCTAGCTGTTGCCACACCTCTAATCCCAAAAATTAATGTATCAATCCAATATCCTTCATCTGAAACTCTGAAGCCAATTCTTTCTTGCACCTGGTGATGAGGTTCTCAGCTCCTGTGAGAAACATGTCATCGACATATAACACCAATATGAGAGGATCCTTACCAACATGTAGGAGATATAGGTTTGGATTTTCTTCACTCTTGGTGAATCCCAAGCTCTGCAAATACCCATCAATCCTTGAGTACCATGCCCTAGGTGCATGCTTGAGTCCATATAAGGCCTTCTTCAATTCACACACATGAGATTTCTGTGCATGTACCTCAAAGCCTTGATCTTTCTCTATGTAAACTTACTCCTCAATCACCCCATTGAGGAATTTTGTCTTCACATCCATATGATGTATCTTCCACCCCATAACTGAAGGAAGAGAGATAACATCCCAAATAGAAGTATACCCAGAAACTGGAGAAAAATTATCCTTGTAATTTACTCCCTCCTTATGGGAGAACCCTCTAGCTACAAACCTTGCCTTATACTTCTCAATACTACCATCTGTAGTGTTCTTGATCATATAGATCCACTGGGAAGTACATATAGAATTCCCTTTCAGTCTCAAAACTATGTTTGATACATCATTCTTCATGATGGACTGGTATTCCTCCATCATGGAATCCTTCCAAACCTATTGTCCTGTTGATTCCTCAAAACTGGAAGGCTTAGAATCAATGATGATACTTATAAGGGACACATAGTTGGAGAATATATGTGGCATTCTACTCTCCCTGAAGGTGCCTCTAGGGGACGTATGTCCCTCAACATCCTTCAAGGTGTCTCAAAGCCATCTAGGCCTTGTGATCTCATCATTAAGAGGATCCATTGGATTCATAAACTCCTTTGACTCCTCATGATCTGAGGGTTGCTCCTCTACACTGGATGGAACTGTACTATCCTCAACCTTTGGACCCCCCTACTCATCACCACCTATTGTGATCTCACGAGACCTCCTGAAAGAAAAGTCCTCCTGAAATTTGACATCTTGACTGACCTCAACATATCGTTGTCCTGGAATGTAAATACAGTAGGCCTTTGATGTCTCATTGTATCCCACAAATACACCCTTCTTCTTAGGAGGCTCTATCTTTGTCCTCTTCTCCCTAGGAACATGGAAGTAAACTGGACAACCAAAGATACTCAAATTCCCTATATTTTTCTTCACTCTTGTGAATGCCTCCTCAGGATTCTTGTCCTCCAAGATCTTATGAGGACACCTATTCTGAATATAGACTGTTGTGTTTCATGCCTCTACCCAAAACATCAAGGGTAGATCCTGTTCATGTAGCATAGCCCTAGCAGCCTCAACTATGGTCCGATTATTCCTCTCCGTGATTCCATTCTGTTGTGGGTTGTGTTGAAATATTGTAACTTTGAATAATATTCTACTTGAGAAAGAGTTGAATAATATTATTATATTATATTTAATTAGGCCTTATTGTGCCTTAGTAAAATTCGGACCTAATGTGCCTTGACAATTGATTTTAAATTAAGAGGGTAAAGTGACAGGTCGGCCCATACCTAATTATAAGCTGGCCAAACCACTATTTATAAGAGAGGCCAATGCCTCATTTGGACATATACACACCTATCTCTACAATGCACAAGTCTTGGAGGAGAAGCTATTGCAACTGGGGGTGATGTCAATGAGGGTTTCTGGTCCATCTCTTGGTATTTATTGGTCAAGTGGTGCGCTACTCTTCCTAGTGAAGGAGTAGAGGAGGATCTTCTATTCGGTCTTTGCTCTATCTATATTAAGGATGGTTTTGCTGGGTTTTCTCCCCCATGAGGGTTTCCTAGAATAATCTGTGTGTATCTATGGTTTTTGTAATTGCCTCTCTTTACATGACCTTATTTATGCAAGTAATGTGATAAATGAATATAATAATAAAGAAGAACCAAACTACTAGTTGTATAAGTAAAAATTCAACATGGTATAAGAGCAGGCCTAACAGATACCAACTCACAGTTTATAAGAAGTGGCTAGCTTCAACGCACCCTCTCCAAGATTCAATTTCAATATTGCAGATGTTGCAAAATTAGGGTTTATGCATAAACCATAAGTGTGATGTTTTCCTTGTTTGAGGAGGACATTGGAGAAAGTAACTGCACCTAGGAACTCACCCTAGGAGGGCACATCTAGTCCTTGGATCAAAATTTTGAAATTTGAAGTTTGAGAAATTAGGGTTTCCTCATAAAACCTTAAGTTGCAGTTGCAGTATCAATTGAGGTTGCAGTTCCAGTTCCTTCATACCAGTTCCTTCATGCCAGTTGCAACACCAGTTGCAGTTTTAGTGTCAATTGCAGTGCCAGTTCCTTTGTACCAATTCCTTCATTCCAGTTGCAACACCAGTTGTAGTACCAATTTTTGTGAAGTGTTGGGACTGATTTTTATTGTCCTTGTTTGCCTTACCCTAACCAATATCCATCTACCTTTAAATTACAAGTTGCAACACCTTTGAAGTTTTAAAGGTTTTTTATTTATTGTCGTTGTTGTCGGATGGTGCCACTACTTGACGATACTGTCAGCGGTATGTATTTACATATGTTCAAACTATATCATTATTATAAAGGGTATTTGCAGGAGAAAGGGTATTTTTTCTAAACAACAATCATAGATCCAGAGGGATCTCAGATCCAACACATTCAGAGGAACTATGCACCCCAAGTTTGATTACTTTGATATGCCTCTACTTGTTATGACATTATTGTAATCTTATGAATATCCAGGTTGCATTTTGATCTGTTGAAGTCATCATACTAACCATTGGTCAAAATTAAAGTCAAAGTATTAGATTGATTAAATTTGATATTATAGAGTTTATTCCCTAACTTAGATTTCTGTCAAGATAGCATATTGTGTTATTACAAAGGACAGGTTGAAGGAAATACTTGTCATCTTGAAGGAAGGAGACTCGGAAGAAAACCAACACACTCATTCTTGAGGAACAAGACTCCAGGTTCTAGGTTTATTGATTAAATTGATAAGATTCAAATTTACACATATCAAGTTTGATAACTGCTGAACACTATAGTTGTGATAGCAATCTTTGAAAAGTTTTATTATTGAATACTTGGTAGCATGTGAGCATTGTTTAGATAAATTCTTACTGTAATAATTTACTAGATATAGCTAACTTCTCTAATCAGGGATGATTTTAGGGGATAAATTTCGCTCATGGGCTAATTTTCCATGGTTTTTCCAAAAAAGAGATTCGTTATTTTAAAAATGATTCACCAAATTCTATAGGACAAAATTATTTTACCTTAAAAACCGCCAAAATTTTATAAAAACTATATAAAATCCTTAGAAATTTGAATATTTTTACAAAAATATCACCAAACATTTATAGTTGGCATATGAAGGATTAGTAATATTCACCAAGGTTTCTATATTTTAAAATAAATTTCCATCCTTAAAATCATCCCAGCATCTCCTCTAGGAGAAACTTCTTGTTTTGTTTCCAAGTTACCATGGAGGAATCACAACACTAGAAGAGTGTTTCTCTCATTCCTTATTATTGTATTTCTTTCTTTTTACCCTTGTTTCAGGCAGGTCACAAGTGATAGCTCTAAATGAGATATTGTGATGATTGTTCTCACTATTGTTTTATTATTATTATTATAAAGAGTATTATTCTTGTCTATTGTTTCTCCCTTGTTGTTCTTGTTCCGGGCAGGTCACAGGTGATAACCCTGAGGGATATATAGTGACGATTGCAAGAGGAAATATATTATATGAGACATGGAGTAAACTATCCAAGTTGTATATATGAACATATACATCCATACACTGAAGAAGAATAAGAAGAAGCTACCTTTTCTAGATACAAAACATCTCATATGGAGACAGATCATGACCAGTTGAAGGCTCCAAAGATGACCGAACATTAGAATAGAACTCACAGTAGCCTTGGTCAATGGATAATGAAGCCACCTTGACAGGAAGATTACTTTGTTTGAATTCTGACTCAACTTTTCATATTAATACTTGGTATTCAACACCAAGTATATCCTGCAGAGACTATGAAGTTTTTGTAGACTCAGAAGAAATTAAGACTCAGAGTAAGCCTGATCTCATAAAGGATCAGATGGGAAAAAGAGACGTCTTCCAGGACTGGCAGATAGGTGCCATGAGTTGAGAAGAATAGATCGTAGCTTCAAAGACTTCTAGGAGATGTGAAATCTCTTGGGAATGTTCCCTTGTTTCAGTAATCGAGGAGGAAGCCAGTTAGAAGGACTGGGATATGGATTTTTCCTTAAGACTAGAAGGGAAGTCAGTGGTGACTTCCAAGATTGATATAACAGATCAAGTATGTTGCATATAATAGTATAGAGATAGGCAAATCCTAATTTTCATCCAGAGGATTCTTCCAACAAGAGGGAGAAGACTATGAGGAGACACTTTCTCCAGTAATCGGAGAATTAGTTCCAATGTTCATGAAGACAACCAGAACAACTATGATTCTGATACAGTATGATATTCAAAGGGAGAAGTCCCTGTATTTGAGATTGAGTTGCCTCCATGAAAGAAGAAAAGATACCTTCAATTTCAGATGAATTTGTTGCAATGATAGAATAGAGGAGCTACTCTCAGAGTTCAACAACTACAGTGGGAATGGAGCAATCATTCTCAGCTTCAGAGTAGCGATAGGTGCAGAGTCCCAGACCCAGAGGAACAATTGTAGAGAGAGTAGAGAACATACTCTCAGGCAGTGAGACAGATAGTTCTTTGCAGAAATCACATAGATCTAGCACATGAGTGTGCAAATTAAGTTGCAACTAAGTAAGTGTACCGGGTTGGTACAATGTGATGTGAAAATTTGGTTTCGAAGTACAGGACATGAAGACTCATGTCTGCAAGTTGAAGCAAGATCCAAGAGCTTGGTATGTCCCAACATTTACTTAAATATTGAGAATGATGGATCGGTTATATTGCTACTATATGTGGATGACTTATTCTTGATAGATGAAGAAAATCTCATCATAGATTGTAAGAAGAAGTTTGTCACTGAATTTCAAATGAAGAACCTAGGCCTGATGCATTATTTATTAGGTCTTGAGGTATGGCAGAGCCTGAAAGATATTTTCCTTAGTCAAGGAAAGCATGATGTGGAAATTCTGAAGATATTCGACATGATGGAATGTAGAACCATGTCCACTCCTATGGAGAGGAATTTGGAGTTATTGGATGCTACTCTATACATATAGATGATTGGTTCGTTGATGTACCTGAAAAATACTAGACCGGATATATGCTTTGCTGTGAACACCTTGAGTTAGTATCTGGTGGAGCCCAGACATGTTCACCTTGTAGTTGTAAAGCATGTGATGAGATACCTTCAGGGTACGTTGGACTATGGCCTATGTTACACTGGAGATTATGACTTTAGGTTGTATGGCTATACTGATCCCGATTGGGATGGAAATGCTTCAGATAGAAAAATCACTTCAGGATGTTGTTTCAGTTTTGGGTCATCCATGACTTTGTGGAAAATCATGAAGCAATCCAATATTGCTCTCAGTACGACAGAAGCAGAGTACATTGCAACATGTTCCACCAGTTGTGAATACATATGGCTTCAGAAGTTGTTGACATGTATGTTTGATCTGGAGATGGAAGCTACCATGATTCTATGTGATAACCAAAGTTGCATAAAGATGACAACGAAACCAATGTTCCATGATAAGACAAATCACATAGAGATCATGTATCACTACATTTGGGACATGGTGCATAAAGGAGCTGTAAAGCTCCAATATGTTGGCACAGATGAGTAGGTTGCAGATGTGTTGAATAAGCCTCTATCTCATGTGAAATTTGAGTACTTTTGAGACAAGCTTGGTGTAGTCCGAAAGGACCTCCCTCAAAAGGGGGAGTGATGATGATACTATGGTATCCTGACCAACAATAGGTAGCTCAATTAGGATTTTATATCCTAGGGTACTGATCATCCCTGGATAGATCCCGAAGGTCCGGTAAGGATGGTTTGTCAGAGTACCTATGCATGTATATGCCAACTATGGTCAGTAGTGGTAGCTCAGTTAGGATTTTATATCCTAGGGAATATTATGATTCCTAGGTAGATCCTGAAGGTTCGGTAAGAATGGTCCGTCAGAGTACCATGTGGTAGCTTGTTAGGATTTTATATCCTAGGGAATATTATGATTCATGGGGAGATCTCAAAGGTCTGGTAAGGACGGTCTATCAGAGTAACACATATGTTGTTGTTGATGCACCTGCCTCATTCTATTGCCACATATATATGTTGATGTTCCAACTTCATGTTGTTGATGATGATGATGTTATTCCAGCTTCATGTTGTCGATGATGTTGATGATGATGATGATGTTACTCCAGCTCTGCGCTGCAGATGATGATGATGTTCAGTTTCTATTGATGTTGATGATGAGAAAAAATTTCGATGACCTATAGATATGACCGACAGTGTTCCCGATGCTGATGAAGATGTCCCCTCCTCTTGATGATGTATTGAGTCTAGTCAGTTGTTATTAATGTTGTTAGTAGAATATCCTTCTTGTTAAGGGGGAGTGTTGAAATATTGCAACTTTGAAGAATATTCTACCTGAGACAGAGTTGGATAATATTATTACATTATATTTAATTAGGCCCTCTTGTGCCTTAGTAAAAGTTGGCCCTATTGTGCCTTGATAGTTAATTGTAAATTAAGAGGGTAAAGTGAGAGGTCATCCTAGACCTAATTATAGGATGGATAGACCACTATTTATAAGAGAGGATAGTGCCTCATTTGGACATATATACACCTAGCTCTGCAGTGCACAAGTCTTAGAGGAGAAGTTGGTGCAACTAGGGGTGACATTAAGGAGGGTTTTTGGTCTATCTCTTGGTATTTCTTGGTCAAGTGGTGCACTACTCTTCCTAGTGAAGGAGTAGAGGAGGATCTTTTGTTCGGTCTTTGGTCTATCTATATTGAGGAAGTTTTTTTTGGGTTCTCTCCCTCATTAGGGTTTTCCAGGATAATCTATGTGTCTCTATTATTTCTATGATTGCCTCTCTTTTAGTGATATTATTTATGCAACTAATGTGCTAAATTATTATAATAATAAAGAAGAATTGTAATTGCTAACTGTATAAGTAAAACTTCAACAGCTTGAAGGGAATTGTCGACTCCCTCTTGACTCATGCCTCCTTGTAGAAATCCTTGAACCTGTTGGAGGTATACTCACCCCCATTATTTGACCTCAAGACCTTGATCTTATTCTCTGTTTGATTTTCTATCCGAGCCCTGAACTCCCTGAATCGGTTGAAGACCGCATCCTTGGTCTTCATGAAGAATATCCATGTCCTCCTGGAATAATCATCAATTAAGGCCACATAGTATCGATAACCATTCGAATATGGCACTGACATCATTCCACATACATTAAAACGAACTAGGTCCAAGATCCATTTGGACCTACTATTGGGTCTAGGAATTGATACTCTTTTTGCTACCATTTTGCCACTACTTTCTATCTTTCCTCTATCATTTATGCCTTTTCATAGCCATGATGGCTCAAGATTTTACCTTTTTGATAATGGTATGTTTAGTCCACTTGATGCCTTGATGCTTTAATTTTTTCTTGCATTTAGGGAAGACTGATGTATATTTTGGGCGATTACTAATGAAGTATCAAGAATCCTTGCAGAAAAATCGATTGTTTCACAAATGTTGCTACTCTGAGGTGCTGCTACTCTAGGATATTGTTTCACAAATGATTCTACTCCGAGGTGTTGCTACTCCAGGATGTTGTTTCATGAATATTGCTACTCTGAGGTGCTGCTACTCCAGGATGTTGTTTCACAAGTGTTGTTACTCCACAAAGTGCTTCTACTTTACGATGTTGTTACTCTAAGAGGTCAATGTATTGATGATGATTAGATTGTTGACTCATGAACCCGTGGAAGTGACCAGTCTCCTTGATGGCATGGTTGTTTTCAAGTCATTATTATTGAATGTCACGAATATGGTTCATCAGCCAGAATAATAGGACAGTTAGTGGATTAAACCCATAAAAGCAATTGTGCAAGTTGTAATCCATTACATGCAATATTTTGTATATTATTTTGTATCCTAATTTAGATGACATGGAACAACTTGAGAATCGAAAGATTCTCAAGGCTGTTCATAATTGTAATATTCCAAGATTAGATAGGTGAGGGAATTTAAGAGGCAAGGCATATTTGTTCCCAAGTTAGACTCGTTTTGGGGATAATAGAGAACAATCGATTTGGATGATGAAGAACAACACTTGTATCTGCACCTCCTGATTTTGAATAATAAAGATCTAGCAAGTTTGTGGTTCAGTTTTATGTGTGGTTAAGTTGTAGTTTATGTAGTTTCTTAGCCCCTTCTAAGGAGGAAGGGTCCTCCTCTTTAGCAGGTTCATTGCTACTGTATTTGTAGGTAGCTTAGTTGCAATTTGTTCATTAGATTCTTTTGCTAGTAATTCTTTTAGTTGAATGTGTGGTGCAGAGGTTCAAGTACTGTGATTCCTTGTGATTGATTTTTATCATTGACATCATTATTATGGTGTAAATTATTTTAATAGTGTATTCTTGATTTCATTTCCAACAAGTGTGTCTCTGTTTAGTTTCATTCCAGGAATTGTGTGTTTCGAATTAAGATTGATTTTATTCCCAACAAGTGAGTTTTTGATTAGTTTCATTCCAAAAATTGTGTGTTTCGAATGAGGATTAATTTCATTCCTAGAAAGTGAGTTTTAATTAGTTTCATTTCAGTAATTGTGAGGATTGATTTCATTTCCAACGAGAGTGCTTCTTGATTTCAATGATTGATTTTACTTTCAGAGTTTGAGTTGATTCAGTATTGGAATTGGGATTGAGTTATAGTCAATGTGTGAAAAATTAATCCATTGGCAACAGAGTGTCTTCATTTAATTAGGATAAGAACAACATATTATTCTTTCATTAGTATTATCTCTGTTACGAGTCATTTAGTTTGGTGTGGTGTTTGTTTTCTCTTCCTAACAAGAGCAGTTGGTTTGGTGTTTTTCAATCAATATAAGCTTAAATATGGACTGGTTAATAGTAGTTGTTTTCACTATTATGATGACTGGATTGGTGAGTCATGTTTACAAATAGTGTTAGCTAAGGGATATTTTCTGCATATATATTGCATAATAACCTTGCAATAAAATACTTACCTCGGGTTGACAATTGAATGAATTGGATGTTTAAATAGACAATTTAACAAACCAACACCTACTATCACCGCTCGAAAAAGCAACCTTGGCATTCTTTTCAAGCGCACAACCCTTGCATATACCTTGGTGCTCTCCTCCAAATTATGGAAGAATTGTAACCATTTTTCTCAATCCTGGCAAGGCCTTGTAATGCAAGTGTCCCAATCTCTTATGCCAAATATTGCATAGATAATCATTGTCATGTACCAGGGCCTGAGTTGGATGACCAGTTAGCTTATAGGGATTTCCATCATGAGTACCAATGAATTCTACTAAGTCAAGACTCAATCCATTTGGCCAAGTGAGAACCTGCCCATCTATGAATGCCACTACATACCCTTTGTTATCCATGGAAGAGATATAAAGTAGGCTCTTCTTTAGTCCAGGTACATACAACACTTCACTCATATTGAGAGGCTTTCCAGAATTGTTGGATCATGATGTCATTGATGCCAATGGTTTGATTGATTGATGTCATTGATTAATGTCAAGTGATTGATTGATGTCAAAGGATTGATTGATTGATGATTGATGTAATACAATATGTATTGTCCTTGATGAGAATGCATAGATGAAGATGGATCAATGAGTTGTCATTGATACATGATGAAGATGGATCGATGTGGT
>ML800782.1:95094-108483 GCA_009831015.1 Picea engelmannii
TTATGCTTTGAGTCATTTGTATTCTGAGTATGGGAATGCCTACCTCAGTGATGATATATTATTGTAATGTATTTCCTTGTTTGTTGGCAGGTTTCTGACCGACTGTTCCTTGTTCCCTACACACACTCGACAAAGTATTTCAGCTATCACTTTGTTCTAACTTCATACTTTGGGGGGCTCGCTGTTACACATTATTTTCATCATCCCTATGACCGTTCATGATGTAAACCTATATGTTGCCTTCAGAGGGGTCAGTGGCCTGAGTTCCTGAAGAGAGAAGGGAGAAGAACTTTTCCTGAGAAAAGAAGTTGCATTTTCCTATGTAAAAACCTTATAAAAAAGGAAGTTTCCAGGCTGCCTATGTACTAGAGTGTGAGAATGCCTGATTCTCACAGGCTGCATCATAGCTAGGGTGCAAACAATTCGCAGGTTGCTTTATAGGCAGGGTGCGAGAATGCCTACACGTGGGAAAAACGAGCGTTTTCTCGAATCTTCTAGAAGGAGAAACTTCTATGGTGAGGTGGCATCCGAATGGTTTGGATCTTACTCGCTTTCATGATTTAGTGGGATCATCCTAACCTCCTCACCTTATCATATTCAACTTATAAAAGGAGAGGAGCTCTCATGGAGAAGGGGTTCTTAAGCTGGTTCTTGAGCTTGTTAGCTTTGGTTGGCTTGGAATTATTAGCTTGGTTGGAGTGGCTTTGAGATTTGCCTTTGTCAAGATAGATTGTGAATATTATCAGATCTATGCTCTCAAAATTCTTGGAGTGGAAGTGTGTGGGGAATGAAGGACAGTTGGAAGGGACCTTACGACATCAAGGCCATGGTTTAATATGATACAGTAATATGATTCTTTCCTATAAATCTTGTTGTGTTTTATTGTATGATTCCTTGATCACATACATAGGTTTATATTGAGTTTATGATATTACTATCACTTTGGTTGGTTGTGTTCTTTTACAGGTCCATCATTGTATGAGCATTGGAATGGAGCTAGGATGGCGATGGCGAGAGGAAGCGACATTTAAATGGTATGTCACCTGATGTAGGAGCATCGTCAACATCAAGCGAGCGTGGGGGAAAGCGCCACACATTTTGAGCATATGTTAAATTGTTTACAAACTTTTGAAGAGTGGATGCGCCAAACTTAAATGTGATAGTTAAGGAGAGGCATACTTATGTATTGTAAAGGACCTTGAGCGATCCGCTCTCGTCCATAGTATGTAGAAGGCATTTATGTAAGTAGGTAGAATTGAATATTAGATTAGACAATTTTAGAAGGAGTGGAGGGAAAATGGATATAGACACCCTCATTGTGTATTTGTAACATTATTGAAGAGTATAGGAGAGAAGCAGAGAGCTGGGTAGCAGACTCCATGTACAAAAGTTCTGCATTAATACAAAGAAGTTGTGATTCAGATTCATGGTGTTCATATATTCTCTGTGTATGCATCTTCAAATGTTATGCTCTTGAATGTTTTGCTCTTTCTGTCATGAAATTGCTTTTATGCTATGTATGAATGATTTCCTGTTGAATATTTGGAATTTGAGAGAGGAAGAGTAAGGAGAATGAGTTTCAATTGCTTCTCTGTCTGAGAAAGATTCCTGCAAGGAGTGCAGTTGAATTGTCCGCAAGGAGTGCGTCGACAAGGAGTTCAGAGGGTTGTCTCTGAAAGCTCAGGAGAGGTAGCGGATGTTCTCATTCCCTCAGAGTGTGATTAGGCATAGGTGTCGTGCAAGGAGTGCGTAGGCCAAGGAGAGTCTCAGGGTTGCGGACCTGAGCCAAGTATCAAAGGACTACTGCTGCAGGCGTGCGCACAGTCGAAGTAGTTGACATTGGAAGGTGTCTGAAGGTTGCGTAAGGAGTGCGCACTAGAGTCTTTTCTAAGGCTCGAAGTTGTGAGAAGCTCGGGAGGAGTAAAGCCTTTGAAAACATTGAGGGGCATTAGAAGTTTGTAGTGTAAGCGGATAAGTCCAGGGAAGAGTCCTTGGTTTCCTTCGTAGAAATCGTCAAAGGAAAGAGACTGACAGTCAGGAATCTGTGGCAGGATTTGCGAAATCCCGCCAGCCGTCAGATCTGTCAGACAAGCGAGGGGGTTACGGCTGCGTCCGGAGTTCAAGCTCAGGAGATTGTGGACCATCAGATCTCGTTCAAATACCCGTCAGCTGTTGGATTGACCAGGAGTTGTACGAAGTTTAAACGTCGTGAATGGGAGGAGGAAAGTTCCGATGAGAGGCATGGCCATCGGAAATTCAACATTCGTGAAATCGGGAATCACGAGGACGAGTGATCGGGAATTTTCGTAGTGAAAATCCCAGAATCAATCTGAGTCGTCCATCTTGAGGAGACAAGTGGCAATCATCGAGAGCCCGTCGGCATTTCGGCGACCGGGGTTTTAAGTTGACAAAGAACTTGTGTCATCGAGGCATCAAAGGTCTCGAAATCCCGAGGTTGAATTGGGACCGTCCATCTTAAGGGGACACATGGCGGAGATCTAAGATCTCGGGAAAAGTCCCGAAAGGGAAGACTCCATCGGAGTTTTGGGATTCGGCAAATCGGGAGTCCTGTGAGCAAGAGATCGGGAAAATCCATGTTGGAAACCCCGTAAACAATCGGAGTCGTCCATTAGTTGGGACACGTGGACAAGATCGGAAGCCCATCGACATTTCGATCATCGGGACTCATACAAGTAAGTGGTTTGGCTTGGCAGTTGGCGGAACCCCGAGGGTAAACCTGAACCATCCATCCACTTGGGATGTGTGTCAGAAATCCGAAGAAAGTCGGGGATCGACATTTCGTGAGTCCTGGAGGACTTGCAATTCGAAATCGCGAAGTTCGATTCTCCGAAAAGAGGAGAGCTCTGTGTGGGACCCAGCTGACGTCATCTCGTCATAACGAGGCATCGGGAATTTCCACGGAGAAAACCCTGAAGCGGTGAGGACCGTCCATTCTAGAGGACGCGTGGCGACAATCTCGATTTCGGGAAATTGCCCGAAAGGAAAGTCATCCATTGGAAAATCGTGAATCGGGAAATCGGAGATTCTGGGAACAAGAGGTTTAGGGCATTTCGACATTTGAAACCCCGAACCCCGATAGAAGGTATGACTGTGGTCATATAAAGGCAGGTCACATGACTAGGGCATAGCCAGGAGGGGCTAAAGCACAAAGGGAGCATATCGGGAAAGCAGAGATCGAGAAATCGGGAACCAAAGGGTCATGACATTGGGATTTTGAAAACCCCAAAACCCGATTGTGACTTTCTGTGGTGAATGGAGAAGGGACCAGACCTAAAGGTTGTAAGGTGTCGAAAAAGACCTGTGGGTCAAATTTAAATAAAGATTCCAGGGGAGAATCGAAGGAGCCACTCTGGCTCGAGGGTGAACTTTGAACGATCCTTAAAGACCGGAAGGTCAGCGTAGAGGTCCATTTCCGAGGCAAGGAGGGGGCATCTGCGTCATCACCCATCCCTCTTTAGTTAGTAAATTCAATATTTAAAACTTAAGGAAAGCGTCATGTTCTGGTGTGTTTTGTTCTAGATCCAGGTGGATCTAGGGAGATCAGTTAGTGTTCGCACCTACCGATTAGTCCGATAACATGTAGTCTAGTTGAGCATTGACAACTTCGGTGTCGATTAAGACATACTTTCTCGCTAGTTCTAATGGGGACATTTTCATATAGGCATTTAAGTTGGGAAGGACAACCATCATAGGATCTAAGTGTAATGGTTGATGGCATGAGTTCGGGGGAGCCCAAATTTTTCCATATTGTGGTGGACATGATACATGTGGATGCACACTCGTCAATGATGCATCGATGGATGTTGATGTGGCTAATTGTGATTGAAATTTGAAATAAAATTAATGATAGGAGTCACGGTTTAGAGTTATCCAAATCAAAGGTCACGAGGTGCAAATTTGATGGGTCAACAATGCCTAATGCGGATGACATATCCTTACTTTGAGAAGGACATGACTAGAGAACTTTGAGCATAGACATGGTTGTTGGTGACTGTGCTAATTAATTGATGATACTATAACTTTCAACGGTCCTTGTGTGAGGATTATGACATATGCCTCATAGAGGTGCCTTGAGCACATATGGTTTAGGATCACTACCAGGGCACATGATTTGAAGAGGTTGTTAGTGGATAGTGTTGATATTATGGTAGTTGCGGGAGGTATTAACCTCTATGTGTAACCTTTGACAAGACTAGAATATTCTGGGAAGCAACAGAAACCCTAAAATGTTAGCTAATAACCCTAGAATACAAGTCGGCTCAAGAGAATATTTAACATTGAGTTATTAGCCTCCAAAAAGAGAAGTCGGCCCATTCAAGTGAGATAGAGCAATATAAATAAAGGGCATTGGAGCTCATTTGACACTCGCTCACTCACAACTGCATAAGACTAGTGGTGTGCAAGTTTGGAGAGGGAGTGCAGCTGCAACTGTTGCAACTAGGATTTTGGCTTTTGGTTGGACTTGGTCTCTTGGTTATGGTTTGGAATTTCTGCTTGGTTTCTGGTTATTCTTTCTTGGTGTGCTACCCTTGGAGAAAGGTGTGCTAGCCTTGGTTGGCTATTGGTCTTCTACCAGGATTATTATGTCTGTGAAGGTTAAGGTGCTCGGGGGTGGCCTTTGTGCCTATGGTTGGGTGACAATATTGCTATGTTGTTTATGGAAAAACGAGCATGTCTCTTTAATTCTAACAGGTTATGGGCCCATGTTATCTTTAGACAGTCTAACCACTGGAAGTCTAGATAGATTTGGAAGTTATTTATTAAGCTCATTATGGCACTAGTTAAAGTTGCAGCTAGGTTTTCTAATTATGCAACTACAACAAACCCTAACCCTTGTGTTCGAGCACTTTTGATGAAGTGTTTGACCTAATTTATTGACATCTTAGTGTGCCTAGCCTAGTGCACCTCTTGGTACCCTCAGCTAGAAAAAATGTTAGGTTTGAATTTTTGGTCAAAGTCAAAGTCAAAGTGTGATAGGTAAAAGTCAAAGGTTGATTGGTCAAAGTCAAAGACAAAAAGGTTAACTTCTGGTCAAAATTGATTTTGTGGTCAAAGTTGAAATTTTAGAGTTTCTAGTTTTTTCTAATCATTGAATCTTCTAATTGAGTTTCTAATATCTTCTTGTCAAGATGGTATCTAGTTTTAGATTGGAAGACAAGCTGGACGATGTTACAAGGTTTCAAAGGTATGCACTTGTATATGTTATCTAAGTTATATCATCTAACAAAACATGAGTGTGTTTGCAGGAAAAGTATTAGACACCTTGTCCAAGATGTAATATTGGATTCAGTGCATTCAGAGGAATAAGCACACCCTCCATAGCAGTTGAGGCTTCAGGTTCCAGGTTTGATTAAATTGTTAAGCTTCAAATTTGTGTTATCAAGGGTGATAGTTGCTATAGTACAAATTGTGAAAGTAGTCTTTGGAATATTTTAGTATTGCTAGTTGCAATGAATACTCAATTGCATATGAATACTATTGATATAGATGCTTATTATAATTGTTCGCAAGTTGAACTAACATCTCCTCTAGATAGATATTTCTTGTTTGCTCTTGTTATTCTTGTTATCCTTGCGGAAGCTGTCATAGAAGAAGTTTATAAGGATGACACAATTGTTAGATGGGAAACAATCAGAACAGATAGAAACAAACTTAAAGAGACTCATAGGAGTCAAACTCAAAGGAAGTTAGGAATCAAAAGGAAACCAGAACAGGCTTGTCACACTTTGTAGAAAGCAAAGAGAGATGCAATAGATGGAAGCATGGACTCTCTCAGATGGAGGGAGTTGATCACAGAATTCCAAAAGAAGAGCATGCATATTTCTCATTCAGGCATGAAGCTGGGATTAGGAGGGAGCTAATCCCCAATGATATGATCCATTGAAGAATCCATGAATACCATGAAGTATCTGTCCATGTTCTTCATTGGAAGTAGCAACCATGATAAACAACATGTGTTCAGCTTGACTGTAGAAGAAGTCTTCTTCGAAAAGAAGCCTTGAATATCCTTGGTTGCCCATCTACACTTATGTTCCTATGACGGAAGGTTGGAGCCTTCAGGAAAGAAGGGAGTGTAATCTATAGAAGATTCCATGGACTCCAACATTGAAGAAAAGCATGAGGAAGAACATGAATATTCCAAGAAAGAAAGAAAAATCCAGAACAACTAATTGGACCAGTTTGAATCCACTAGAAGCAGTGAAGCAAAAGGAATGGAAAGACGTTGTGATGAAGAACAATGTATGTGAGAAATTGTGAAAAAGACTTGAGCATTGATAGATACAATGAAAGACTCAGGGATAGAGGGTTCTCCTAGGAGGGAGAAGACTATGATGATATATTGTTCCAGTAACTAGACATACCTCTACCTGAGCCATTAGATCTCCTACAATATCCATGGGTTGGAGTTTGCATCTGATGAATGTAAAGACTGTTCTTCTCGACAAAGTAATTGAAGAAGAAGCATATGTAGAGCAGCCTCAAGGTTTTGAGGTATACCAGAAAGAGACCCTTGTATGCAGATGGAAGAAGACCTTGTATGGATTCAAGCAAACTTGGTGCAAAGCCTCTCATGTACAGCAAAAGTGTAGTGAAAACTTCCTATGATAGAGGAAGTATATTGAAATGGTTCTTCACAAGTCCGGGATGATGGATTGCAAATCCATGGAAAACTTCCATGATGACAGATCTGAAGAAGTTGAGAGACTTTGATCCAATTGACTCGTCTCTATATCGAAAATTGATTGTCTCGTTAATGTATTTGGAGAATACTCAGCCGGATATTTTCCTTGTGGGATGTTTGAATTATGATATATAGCTGCATGGATTGGGTAGGGAGTGCAGATGACAAAAGAAGTGCTACTTGGATATGTTTTAGTTTGAGCTTTGCCACGATGTCATGAGCTAGTAGGAAACAAAAGTATGTTGCACTCAACACTGTAGAAGCAAAGTATATTGCAGTTTGTGATGCTTGTATAAAAGCAACGTGGCTCCGTAAGTTGGTTTCTAGACTGTCTGATTAGGTGATGAATTCAACCGTGATATATTGTAATGATGAGAGCTATGTGAAGCTTTTAGAGAACCCGGTATTCCATGACAGGTCGAAGCACATTGAGATCAAGCATTATATTCTTTGTGATAAAGTCCAGAGGGAACAAGTTGTTCTCCAGTATATCTCCATAGATGAGAAGATAACATATATTTTGGTAAAGCCTCTGTCCAAGATGAAAAGTTTGCATACTTAAGGGACAAGCTGGGGCTCGTGGAGATGACTTCCTTATTGAAAAAGGAAGTGATTAATCCCAAGTTGGGAGGGAGAAATGATATGTTATTGATTTATGGACAGTCATTTTCCAGTTCAGAAAATGGTCCAAGTTGGGTAGTTCCTTTTCAGTCCAGAAAGTGGTTTGAGATTTCTAACAAATAGTGATTTTCCAGTTCGGAAAATGGTCCAAATCGACAGTCATTTTCATAATGAAAATGGTCTGATAGATTGTTGATGTACCATAGACAATGATTCCCCTTGTGTCCAGTGTGGGGGAATGGTCTAGGATAGTCATTCTTCTTGGCAGCCACTCTGAGTAGTGGTCAAGTAGAATGGTTTGCCTCGTCGGGCAGTCATTCTTTCAAAGTTCACAGTTCTGAGAAGTTTTGAAGAATGGTCTATTTTGGAGGTTGGTGCAGGACAACCATTTCCATAGGAAATGGTTCAGGAAATCATTCCCTAGGGAAAACTCATTCTCTCCAGGTTGCACTATGATTAGTGTCGAAGAAATGGCCCAGTTAGGTGAATGGTCCAGGTTCAACAATAAGGGACATGCATTCCCTAGGGAAGACTCATTCTCTCCAGGTTGCACTATGATTAGTGTCGAAGGAATGGCCCAGTTAGGTGAATGGTCCAAGCTCAGAAATCAGGGACAATTATTCTTCTATGCTTGGGAAGAATAGTCCAGATAGCCCATGGATGATGTTTTACTTTCTGAGGGCAGATGTTCTTCCAAATATCACAGATGTGAGTGGAAGAATGACCCAGGTGACTCAGTTTGTATCATGAATATGTTTATGCAGGTTGATATAAGATGACATGATTGTTGTGGAGACTGTATGTCTCTAGACAATAGTTGTATGCTACTGTGATGGATGTGATCCACTAGTAGTGACTATGTGTCACTGGTTAGTAGCGGTGTCCTACTAGGAGTGGTTGTGTACCACTAGATAATATTTGTATTCTACTATGGATAGACACAATTGTGGTCTATTGGATGACATTATAGTAGCAATATGCTACTATCTGAGTGCCATGGAGACTACCACTATTGTTGGAGTTGATTTCCAGCTAGATGGATAGTCAGTGTGTTGGTGGACAGATATTCTCCAGACGGAGAATGGTCCAGACAGAATAGATTGTTGGTGGACATGCATTCTCTCTATGGAGAATGGTCCAGGTTGATAGTTTGTTGACATGTCATGGAATGGTATTTTCCTAAGGCACAGATTGTGGCCTGATTAGGAAAATGGTTCAGGACCGATATTTTCTAAGGCATATAGGTAGAGATGGATCTCTATGGTACATATGACCCAATTAGAAAATAGTCCTATATTGACATTCATGTAGGAATGGCCTTTGTATCCCATGGCGTAGCTTTCAACATCTGTTGGGTCAGTCATTCTTCTAGGATGTGTGTCTGGATTAGAAGAATGGTCCTTGTATCACTCTGTGGAGTGAGTGACTTATTCATCACCATGCTCAATTACTCATATGGAGTATGGATTCGAGAGATGATGCAATTGATTCTATCAGATGATACAGATAGTGATGATGTTGCTCGTGAGTTGATCTACGTGATCATGAGATAGCTTGTGTGGCTATAATGATGCTACCGGTTGAATGGTTTGTTTGTGCTCAAGACCATTTCTTTTAATACCTCCCTAGCTAGGAGGGAATGTTGATAGTATGGTAGTTGCGGGAGGTATTAACCTCTATGTGTAACCTTTGATGAGACTAGAATATTTCAGGAAGCAAGAGAAACCCTAAAACGTTGGATAATAATCCTAGAAGACAAGTCGGCTCAAGAGAATATTTAATATTGAGTTATTAGCCTCTAGAAAGAGAAGTTGGCCCAGTCAAGTGAGATAGAGCAGTATAAATAGAGGGCGCTAGAGCTCATTTGACACTCGCTCACTCACAACTGCATAAGACTAGTGGTGCACAAGTTTGGAGAGGGAGTGCAACTGCAACTGTTGCAACTGGTATTTTGGCTTTTGGTTGGACTTCGTCTCTTGGTTATGGTTTGGACTTTCTGCTTGGTTTTTGGTTATTCTTTCTTGGTGCTCTACCCTTGGAGAAAGGTGTGCTAGCCTTGGTTGGCTATTGGTTTGCTATCAAAATTATTCTGTCTATCAAGGTTAAGGTGCTCGAGGGTGGCCTTTATGCCTATGGTTGGGTGACAATATTGCTATATTGTCTATGGAAAAACGAGCACATATATTTCATTCTAACAGATGATTGGTTGACTTTTGGTTAACCGCTGTCAAATTAGGGGCCATCATGTATTGTCAATTACGGGTTTGAAGATTGTTTTTTGTTGAATTCAGGAAGATGTTATGGTATGACGGATCTCCCTGTTGAGTAGGATTCAAGGGTGGGTGAGATCCTATCGATTACGAGAGGTTATTTGCTTCTTGTTCGTTGACTACCACTCCTTGTTGGGGGAAGGGGTTGCACAATACTGCAGGTTGTGGTTGGTTGGTTGGACCTATAAACTAGTGTAGGATTAACTCCTTAGTTAGTCATCATTTCATTCATTCGTTTGTATTCAAAGATTTGGGGTAGTGGGGAGTGTAATGGTCAAATTCACCACACAACATGCAATGGAAGTTGGTCCTTAAACCATTGTTCTTATTTTGTCTAGGTTGATTATTGTTACCCGCATTCTGGTTTTGGTTTCCCTAGTTGGAATTGCCCCCAATGTTGTCGAGTGCTTTAAGGGAATTACCTGTTGGCCCTTGTGGTAGGTTTTTCACTTTGTTATTTCCTTTCTTTTTCCCGCTATTCTATGAATTTGATGGGTTTACCATGTTTAGTTGCTCAAAAGCTTGACTCTAAGCGGGTGAAGGTTGGACAAATTTGACACCGACCTGTTGCGAAGGGTTTTGTGATGTTACAATCCTTGGGGGGACACGAAAAGGGAAATAGGGGTTGGTTGTTGGGGGACCATCATACGAGTTTTTTGTTCCATATGACGTGAACATACCCATGCTACAATTATGGAAATTGCATGAAGGGTTGTGAATGTGTTGTGATGCAAGCAATCAAGGAAAGAACATTCAAGATGATAAAGGAATAGTTGACCTTAAAGTAAGAACGAAAGATTTTCAACTAGGAAGTTTAGTACTTATGTGGGACAAGAGAAAGGGAAAGCCAAATATGCATAAGGAGTTTGATATTTTATGGCATGGCCCTTAGAAGATTGAGAAGAAGTCTGGAGTTGGTTCCTTTTACTTGTCCACACCTAAGGGAATCAGACTGCCATTACCCATCAATGGATCTCTTCTCAAACCTTATTATGCAGAAGGAACTTGACTCCTTAGGTTTAGTTTAGAGTAGGGCAGTATTAGGTCATGTTTTGTGCTTGCATATTTATTGCACTTTTCTTTTCATTGATGTTACTTTTGATTTATTGGTGCATTCATGTTAGCTTAGCATATAATTAATATATATATATTGATGAAAATGAAAAGATTTGTTTTCTGCATTTTATTCCATATATCAGGGTGGATCATATCCCCCTGCCTTTTTGTATTGATGGTTTTATGTTAGAATGTAGTGATGTCGGTTACAGGTCTTGGATTACCAGAGATGCTAAGGTTCTCATGCACTCTATGGTTAACACATGCCCCCATGTTGGAGGTAGATGTTAGCCCCTCTCACCTAGGGGTAACTAGAGGAGATTATTCTCCATGACCCACATTGCAGACAATGATCCCAAAGATGATGATCAACACACACAATGATACCAAAGATGATGATCAACATTCTCCACAGACAACAACCCCTCAAATGCCTCTCCCCTCATCATTCCTCGGCTCATTCACTTGATCAACACGGTTCATCTGATGATGGTGTCCCAACACACATGAGGTACATAAGTCATTGTTTCATACAAAGAGTTACATTTAATGCATTAGGCATTTAGGTGAGGATCATGTGTTGAAGTCAAAGAATGGATCACGATGCTTGGAAGTTATGTTTTTTTCCTTGTTTCACCTTAGTGGTCATCATATGTATCCTAGTCAAGTTTCGTCACACTTGGGGAACAAGCTACTAGGAGGCCTTGATAAGGGTAACATACCATTCCCTTCCACACTTAACACATTACATCCATATTCCTCCCCTTGTCCTATATTTTGGAAGTAGTTGTTATATGTATCCCAAAAAGGTTCGTACCTTCATCCTCCTATGAGAAGAAGGGGCTTGAATTCCCGAGGTTGATGTAGCTAGTAAAAGAATGAAAAATGAAATGGGATGACAAATGATAAATCAAAATCCAAAGATCAACTTGAGCTCTAGCCCCTCGCTATGAGGCCATCACCCTGAGTCCTAATGCACTAAATGCATATCAAATTAAAAGGACCTAATTGAATCCTAGTAAAAATAAATGCATAATGCTAAAAAGGGTCTTGCAAAGCAATAAATGAATACCAAAAGACAAGAATGGGGATTTGGAAAGACAAAATGTCGAGGAAAGGACAACTCAATGCACCAAGCGCTCTCTCTACAAAGTCGTTCACGGAGATGAACCCACATGTGGCCTTGCATGTCAATGACACCATAACCATGAAGTAAACCCTAAGCCATATCATTCACTTATACTTACACTTTGATGGGTTTCTCGAGAACTATTCCTCTACTTGGGTACTGGCATACATAATAGGGTTTTGTGATGGTCCTCCCATACCTAAACTTGGTAAATTGCATAAAGTCTTAAGCTAGTGTGAAGTTTGAAGAAGATACCTAATGTGAATTGCTTACATGGATTTTGTGTTAAATTGTGGCTTACTTTTTATGATTCTAATAACTCTTGTATCCATGACAGTTGGTCTCACTTAACTTCTCTAAGCCTTGCTTGATGATGATGCACCCTTGGGGATGGTCATGTTAAGGATGTTTTGATACTTATACCTAGGACATTGCACATTGTTTGAAGGTTGTTGGGACCTTGATGATGATCGTTGGATTACTTGATGACTTGGCATGCCTCTTGACACCTTCCAACACCTCTTGGATCTTGGACATTGCATTGATTAGCTGGGACATTGTTGATATAGCTCGATGTGTCATTCATGGGGCAGGAAGCCCACAACTAGGACATTGCACCCCTTTGAGGATGTTAGTATTTGGATGGATTCCATTGCACTTGACGAGGATGGTACACCTCTTCAAAAATCTTATGGAGCCCTTATCCATCATGACATCATACTAGGAGCCTAAGACGTTGCACACATGAGGATGGCATCATGCTTGAGGTAGATATGAATTTTTCTTAAGCCGACCTAGCACATGGGTGATGAGTTGGTGCCTTGTTGATGATGAGATGTGACCCTATTGATGAGGGGGCATGACCTTTGACAATACTTTGCACCTTTTGGGGATGGATGTGACTTTTGGAGCCTTTATATCCCTTGAGGAGATGATGTCACTCTCTTTTGGCATTCTACACTCACACATGTGGCACTTTTAGAGGACACTTTGATGTTTTAGCATTGTATTTTTATTTTGGAGGCACTTTTGGGGGTTGGCGTAAGATCTATCCACCTTGTATCATGGATTTACATGTTTTAGGGGCTTCTTAGGAGGATATTGTTAATGTTTAAGCCATTATTATAGATGTTTGCATTTCATTAGATAACAATAGCATAATCCAAGATCACTGAGAAATACACAATCACAAGAGACACAACACACAACATTTATCCTGGGAAACCCTCTAGGGGAAGAAAACCTAGCAAAACTTCCTTAATATAGATAGCCAATACAATGCCAAGAGATCTCTTAAACTAATACAGAAAGTCCTCTCCCAGATATGCGCCACTCTCTCTCTCCTTCTTCTCTAGCAACAGATCTTAACTTGTCTCTCAAAATGAGCAAGTGAGTTGTGTGTTTAAGTGAGGCGCTGACCTCTTTATTTATACAAGTCTGGCACGTGTGAAGTGTCTCTTCACTAGTAGGGCCGACTTCTCAAACTGGGTGGGTAAACCCACCTTTATTATATTTCTAGGCTTCTTTAATATCTGTTGGGGCCGACTTCTTATTCTGCCTATTACAATTGTCTTTTGACCAATCCGCAAAAGGGGATTTGGTCCTATTAC
>ML800782.1:108753-128304 GCA_009831015.1 Picea engelmannii
GATGCCTTTCAAGTTTTGTGGATGATTTCATGGTTAGGGTTTCATGGATGCTCATTGATTTACCTAGTAAGTCCTCTCTCTAAGACTTTGATGGTTTATTTCTTGATGTATTAAGTGAATGTCTTATCAAAGTGGTGATAATTGCATGTTCTGTTATATTTTCTTGAATAAACCTTGTCTTGAAACCCTAGGAAGGTTTGTAGTGGACTACCTTCCCTTGTAATCATTTATTGAAGCTTGTTTAAGGACACAAGAATAAGTCTCAAGTTTGTAGTGGACTACCCTAGTCTTATTCTTGTAGGTTAAAGTTCTAGCATTTGTATTGGACTACTCTAGAGTTTAAATCAAGATCTATCTTGATCTCTTCCAAAGGTTTCTAGAAGACATACGAGAACCTCTTAGGATTTGTAGTGGACTACATTGAATTGCTCTTCTAAATGATCAATACCTAGGGTTTGTAGTGGACTACCTAGGGTTTAGTTCTTTAGTCTTTCTCTTGCCTTTGCTCTCTAAGAAAGTGCATTTATGACTCTATATGCCCAAGAAAGCTAGACAACACTAGTCTATTTCTCTTACAAGTGACCTTGAACCCTAGTTTTACCTCTCATTTGATGTTTTATGGTTAGATTAAGACTTACCCTCAACTTCCAACATCTTCTTAGCTTGACGTCTAATGTTTGTAGGCATCTTTGACCCTTGGAATCTTCCTTGACATCATTTATTATATTGTTGTTTCAATTTTCAGCTTGCTAGGGTTTGATGTCTTGGAGGTTTTAAGCTTGTTTCATGCCATTAACATTTCAACAAGCATTTGTTACCTTAAACCTTAGTTTTAACTTGCATTTTCAACCATCTTTCAGTGCATGTCTATTGGTTTTAAGGATTGTTATATTTCAACTATTGTAACTTTATAATTTGTTGAAGTAATTATCTTTAAATACAAGTTTTATGATAGCCATAGCTTTCTTATTGATTTGTAGTGATTGGGGCATTTCTTTGGCTAGTTTTGACTTAGTTAATATCATTGACTGTTCAAGAAACTTTATCCTTACAAATCTGAAAGCTATTTCATTGACAACCTTGATCTAAGTGGTGGTATAATTGAGTAACCAAGATAGGATGTCGAATATTTGATTCAATCTTGCTATAGGATTCCTTGAGGTTGCTAGGGAAGCCTCCCTTGTGTTGGATTTCATCCTTCACTAAAATGAGGGAAGTAATCGTGAAGGTGATAATGGCAAGTAATTCCAATAGTCACACTTGTCTTGCACCTTGTGATAGGATTTGCACAAGGATGCTAGATCTTGTGATAACATGAGGCATGGTGGTGGCCACGTCTTTGGCCATCAAGGGTAAGAGGGAATTCAAAAACCAATCCAAAAGGAGTTTGTCTTTGACCTCTATTTTACACAAGCTATGTCGCTAATGTCATTCATGGCTATGATCCACAATATGTGTAGATGTGATTTGGCAGAAATCTACGAGGATTTCCAACCCGGCGTCATGGTATACTGGCAATTGGAAGAAGGTTAAGAAATCATTCACTAATGATGCAAAGCTAGGATGTGAACCTACTACTTTGTTGATATGCCATTTGGTCAATGGTCCAATGAGTGTCCTTTGAAATAACCTAAGTTGTATAGTATCATTGGTGATGATGTTAGATGAACACCATAGATGAAAATTCATGACATGATTGGTTGGATTTTTGCTCAGTTGTCCCTCAAAAACTTTGGAATATCCAAAGGGAGCTTTGTTTGCATGGGTGACCAAGTCAGGTTGTGCAAGATGGGGTCATTAGTGAGCTTTGTCAAATTAAGGAGATTTAGATTATCCATATACGAAAAGTTAGGAGTATGATGTGGAGGTGGGGGAGGTGGAGGAGGTGGTACCCCACGTCCTTCCATTAGAACTAAGTGGTGATAACTTGAACCCAACGAGAATGAGCTCTTAGAAGGAGGTCCTAAAGGCAACGAGCTAATCAAGCATGATCCTAGAACAATTGATCCTAATAATGTTGCACCCAGAGGTGAGCGTGAGGGGGATGTTGATGGTCTAACTAGGGAAACATAAAAGCCGAGGATGCCTCCTAACACTAAGGGAAGTCCCTTAAGTTGTCGATAATGTCTAGGGGATTGAGGGTTGTCAATGGTTCTTGATTGTGTCAGGTACTTGTGGTTATCAAGTAGAGGGCCAATGAAACAATGTTAATAGATGAAGAAATAATCAAAGAAAATATATGTAAAAATGAAATCTATGTGCCTATGGTGCAACAAATATGTATTTTTGATGTAGGGTTCTTTTTTGCACCATGGATTTTGAAATAATAATAATAATAATAATAATAAAAGCATGTGTCCAACGACTTTCCACTCAAGTGTAACTGGACCTTCCAAGAGCTCTCAGTGGATGGAGTATGAACCCACCAAAGACGATAAGTGAAGGTATGTGAGAGTTAGTTATAGTGATGGGCATTAGGGGCATGTTCTGATAGAACTGACAACATTTCCCGACGGCCAATGTTATTTGTCTTAAGTGAAAATGCATCCCACAAATGCCACCTAGGCAGAAATCTTAATTTTGACTACTAATATACTTGTTTCAAGTGTAGAGAAGGTATTGTTAGCCTTGAGTAGTCAAGGGTTGCAGTCAAACAAGAGATGGATGGCTCAAGGAGATTGAGAGAAACAACCTGACCTTAGCATATGACCCCACGAGGTATCTCTTTGTCTTGGATTTTGCACACTTGAAGTAAAGGATCTTTAAGCTCCCTAGGACAACTTACATCCTTAAGATAATAAATAGTTGTGGAGAGTTATTTAGATACCTATCCCCACAATCCTAACTTAGACTATCAATTGTTTTGTGACCTCCAAATGGAGGAATTAAGTCTGTTAGATGCTTTATGTTAGTTGGTTTTAGGGGGCTAGACTGATGTCATGAACCAACAAATTTACTTAGTGGTGTGATGGAGGTATGTCAATCTTTTCATCCTTTTTGACTCACCAAGACCGTTTTATGGGCATAGGATGAAAAACACACTTGAGACAAAGAAGACTCTTTTAGTCCTTCACGTGTGTGCTTCAAGTGAAGAAACAACAACGTTTGAAGTGATTTGAAAATAATTTGCAAAAAAGAAGTTTGATGAAGACAAAAAAATTGAAAATTTTGGGGTTCTTACTCCATCTAATTAACTCCTAAATGTTGTGAGCTTTCATAGATAATAAATCAAAACATGTGCAAAGGGATCTATTTCACCCTCTCACCTTTTTCCGATTCACCAAGATCACCTATGAGCGCAAGGAAAATAACATATTAGAGGTTGGGGGGATTTTAGGTCCGTTGTTTGTGTGAGTTGTGCTAGTATAAACCACTAACCTAGAAGTAAAATGTTAATTTTGGGATATTGTATGATTTTAACTTTGCTCAATAATAAGAATGGTTGCAAGCGGAAAAGTGATTAACTCCCTAGCTATTCCTTTGAAACGAAGTTAAGTAATGCAAACCAAAACAACTAAAGGAATGGTAGTAAAATAGGGTTCTACACTATGCATCCATGTGCAATGATAAGTAAGTAAGCCATCCACATAGTAAGTGTTTGGCAATAATGAGTCTTCTTCCTAGCCACTATGTGAGTTAATTACTATGCATCATTTAATGAGATGAGACAACACAGAAGCAACGGTCTATAATTCCTGAAAAATTTAAGGTTGTCGCGTAGACTTGATGAAGTCACTAACCATGTTGATGTTTTGGTAGTTGCGGGAGGTATTAACCTCCAGTATAACCTTTTTACTTAGAGTAGAATATTTCGGAAGAAGAGAACCATTAAACAGATGTGGAATACCCTATAAGAGAAGTCGGCCCAAGAAGATTAATAGTAAAGTAAATAGAAGGCTCCAAAAAGTGAGGTCGGCCCCACATGAAAAGACACATTGGCAAACTAGTATAAATAGAGGCTAGGCACTCCTCATTTAAACACACACACACTCACTCAGCGAGTGTGCAAGTTTAAAGAGCAACAATTGCAGTAAAAGGAGGCACGAGTCTGGAGAGGGTAGTGCAACAATTGTCGTGGTGTAATCTCAATCTTTCTGGTAACTCTCTTGTGCGCTTCTCTTGGTAAAGGTACACTTCTATTGGTAGAGGTATGCTCTCTTGACATTGTGTTGTTGTCGTAGCAGTATTGGTATTTCTAGTTAGGGTTTATCTATTGGTTCTAGTGGACTTGTCGAAATCTATCTAAGAAAAGGTTATTGTGCTCGAGGGTGGCATGTGTAAGTGCCTATGGTTGGGTGACAATGATGTGACATTGTCTATGGTTAAACGAGCATTACCAAAATTTTAACAAACCAAGGCTGAAAATTTGGACTTGGGCACACTGGCATGACCTATTATATGGACAGTCGTGCAAGTTGCATAATAAAATTGTTAGAATGCCTGCAAAAATAAATTTCACGGGTAGTTGGTGGAACTGTGTGCAACTTTCACAAGAGTCAAAAAATAAGTCATAGAACTTTCACGTAACAAGTAAAAACAAATGCGCAAGTCTCAATGATGACAAAAAAAAGAAATTTCTGGAAAATCATCCATTGATGGTGACTGTTGAAAGAACATACTAGTTAATGATCCCACAAGTCACCAGGGGTCAGAAAACAACTAAAACAACCTAAGAATTAAGATTAAGTGATCTAAACTCAAAGTGGAGTCACCAATTTATGTTGGGAATTTTGTTGCATTGGTGAGCAAAACCCCTTTAGTTTAGCTAAGTTATGAGCTAGACAATGGTTAGTTGTGGACAATCACAAGCCTTATTAAAACAAAAGATAAAAAACAAAGAAGCATGCATTCTATTATATAACAATATAAACTACAAGAATGACATTCAAACACAAGAAATTGAGGAAAACAACACGCATATATTAATCGAATAAAAAAGTATGAAAATATATAATATCACCTAATGAGAATGATTGGAGGCAAGTGGGCTCCAACAATGTCCATGGGATGGGTCTTTTTCCTTCTTGAAAGCTCTCTCTAACTACGGTGAATGAAGAAATCTCGGTTCCTTGAGGAAAGAACACAAGCAAGCTGAAGCCAATGGATGGTCGAAATGAGAGTGTGAGATGATTGATCTCTAAGGTCATTCCTCCAACATAACCTTGTAATTCTTCTCTTCTTCAAATGCTGCCCCATGTCTTTCATTTATAGGCAAATTTTGAACTCAATGAAGAACTAGTTCCAATGTGAATGGTTCTTATTCAAAATGGGATCTCCAATGCTTGATAGAGACCCTTGGGAGGCCAAGGTACTGAACATTGATGAAATGAGAGCTCGAATTCTACTTGTACATCATCTTAGAGCCACTTGAGCCAGGCCTACGCCTACTGATCTTTCAGGCACCGAATTAGTTGGTCTCACTTGTGTTTGCAGACTTGCGTTGGTATCAAAGAATCTCCTGTGCAAGTTTCTCGAGTGTCAGAACAGTGAGGTTGCGCAAGTGAAAAAAAACCCCTTTGTAAGGTTTTTCTTGCTCAACAAAGTGTGTCAAGTGGCCATGAGATAGTGTTATTATGCTGCATTATTGCTAATTGGTGATACTTTAGTGTAATCTTACCGGAAGGTTGCTTGTTAGCGAAATTGAGGTGATAACATTGTGGTTTAGTGGTTGAGACTTGGCATTGCCATGCTAAAGACACAGTTTCAAACCCTTGTGGGTATAAATCCCTGGAAATCAAGAGTTGAGTTTGATGGTGATTCGAAAAAAAATTAACAATAGTAGCACACAGCATCCAATGCCAAAGTTACAATAAGGTGCTCCAGTAACTCAACTTCAGAATCCCAGATATTAATGAGTGATCTCTGTTAGAGAAAGGATTAACCCTGAGGCTTTTCCCTGTTTGTTTGGCCAGCTCCAACGTGCTATCCAATTTTAAACAACTTCAAACAATATCTCATGTCAATTGAATTAATATTTCAGAATGTTTCAAATGACTTACAATGCTTGTTTAAAGTTCTCTCATGCATATTTTAGATCAATTTTCCTCAAAATGACTCTTTAGAAAACCTTAGCGAAGTAAGTGCAGCTTGTTGAGGCTTGATCTTGAATTTATAGCCCTCACTACAAACTTGATTGTGTAACTAGTTGGACTCATATACAATTAAAGGCATAGATATTTCACTTAAACCCAATTTATCTGAGAACATATGGCGAAAAAAACTACTTAGAAACTTGGGTAGACTTCCTGGAAAATGCTGTGGTTGTTACCAGCTACTACTACTTACTACCACTACTGTGAATCTGTTATAGCAACTGACTAAGCTGATCCATGCTCGGATTTTAACAGAACAAAAGGAGGTAAGCCAAAATAAAAATTGCGTAAAATTTCAATTTTTGCTAAGGCTTTTTAAATCTTATTAAAATCCCTAATCTCAAGTTTTCCTTTCCATAGCTGATGTTTTTAATGAGGATTTTTCATCAGAATTTGCACATTTTCTATTCTTTATGTTTCTGTACTTTTCTGTGTACTTTCCATACATCTTTAGGGTGTTGTATCTTTTCCATGCTTAAAAGCACATATACATGATTTTTTAGCACTTTCTGAGTATGAGCATAGCTATTTGGATTTTTCTACACTAGCACTGGTATGTTTCCAAGAACTTAATTTTGATTTTATGTGAAAATAGTGTGCAACCGTGGAATTAAGTTCCATTGACATCCTTCAGCAAAAATCCAGAGTCGGTCTTGGGATGGGACAGTTGAAGGTTTGATTACAATTCATTACTACCTGTTATATTACATTGAAGTCCTTACAGTCTTTGATCACGAGTATGATTCTACATCCGATTAATATACTAGCCATAAAAGAATAAGAAATCAATAGGTAACCTAAAACCACTGTATAGATTCCAATTTAACCTCTTAACTGAGAAAACAACAATGTCCAAAACCCTGACATATATATGTGTCACATAAATTCACAGTAGAAAATCAACCAAGTATGAGTATTAGGTGGTTCAAGAAATAATGAAATCGTCATCATTTACAAACTCTCGTAGTCTTTCCATTTGACCAACATCAAATAGCCAGTCCCCAAGTAATTTAACAGTTATACAATCTGGAGCACAGCCCTGTTTCTTCATTTGATCCATTATCAGGTAAGCATTTTCCAATCCATTTATTTTGCGAAGACCACCGAGTACTTTGTTGTATGTAACAACATCTGGAACCAAACCCTTTGCTATCATCTCATCAAGCATTGAAATTGCAATGCCAACATTATTTTCCTTGCAAAAAGAGTCAATCAAGATAGTGTAGGTTACAACATCTGGAGGAACGCCAACAGTTTTCATATTTTCAAAAAGCTTCATGGCCTTGTCCAATTCACCAGCCTTGCAATGGCCATTAATCAAACCACCATAGGTGACCACATTAGGAGCAAAACCTTCAGCTGCCATCTTGTTCATCAGTGCATGTGCACTAGAAAGATCAGAGGCCTTGCAAAGGCCATCAATGATTGTGCTGTATGTTATTTCATTAGGTTTCAAACCTTTCTTTGCCATTTCGTCTAACATTTTAAAGGCCTTATCTAACTCTCCTATCCTACAGTATGCACAGATCAGAATACTATATGTCACTACATTAGGAAGATTGCCACTGCTTTCCATCCGAGTTAGAAGTTTGCATGCCTGACTTACCCTGTGAACCTTACACAAACCAGCAATCAGAGCGCTGTAGGCGACAGCATCTGGAGGGCAACCTTTCCTGGGCATCTCCTCGAACAATTCTTCAGCCTTTTCCACCTTGCCTGTTTGACAAAGACTACATATTAAAGCATTGTAAGTGATTACATTCGGCTGCAAACCCTTTTTCAACATATTATGAAAACATTCAACAGCCATGTCTACCCTGCCATCTTTGTACAGTCCATCAATCATCGTGTTAAATGTCACCGCACTGGGCGAAGGGCCCACCCTCATCATTTGCAGGAACATATTATAGGCTTCATCTATTTTGCCAGCCTTGCAAAAACCATCTATCAAAATATTGTAAGTAAAGGTATCAGCAGAACATCCATCTCCTCTCATCTTATCAACCAATTCAAGAGCTTCTTCTCTTCTACCCACCTTGCAGAGACCATCAATGACTGTATTATATGTAATAACATTCGGTGAACAATTACCTTGCCTCATTTTCTCCAAGACCTCTTGTGCTTCCTGAACACGGCCTGACTTACACATTGATTTTATCAGGGTGCTATAAGTTATCACATTAGGAACAATTCCCATCTCTTTCATCTCAACAAGCAGCAAATTCATTCCAGAGAAATCACCAGTATTACTAAGACCATTCAATAGCACATTGAATGCCACTATATCAAGACTCCTTCCCTTACTCTTTAATAAATGCATAAGCTCCCAGGCCTTGTTTGTATTCCCTGATTTACAAAGGGCATTAATCAATTGGGTAAAGTCTCTAACATCGGGAAAAGAGCCTTTCTCACTCATGTGAAGTATAATCCTCTCTGCCTCTTGCCATCTATTTGTTTTCAACAAACCAGGTAAAACTGTAGAGAAAGTGGTCTTATTGGGCCTACATTTAGTTTTCAACATTTCATCTAACAACTTTACAGCCTCATCTATATGACCTACTTTAACAAGAACATCCAAAAGGCAATTGTATATATAGGCATCAAGCAATGGGGATGTTTTTCTTACCTCATGGAATACTTCTACTGATTTCTGCACCATATTAGCCTTTCCAAAGCACCTGATGAGGAGTCCAGCTGAGTTAGCCCTTATTGCACAGCCCTGCTTTCTCATCTTATCCAGCAGGATTTCTATTGCCTTGTGGCCATCATTCTCTTTGAGTAGAAGCTCAATCATTGCATGATATGCAGAGGAAGCTCCTCCTTGCCTGAAGTTCTTTGCTTCACAACTCCACTGAAAGAACTTGAGGGCCATTTTTGGGTCTTTTAGACGTTGAATAACCAATGTTATTTCAGGAGCTGTAAATGACCCAACAAACGGTTTGAGGGCTGCTTCCATATCTTCACCCCATTCATTTCCTTTCAGTATGTTGGTTATTCGTACGGCATTTTTGTGGTCTTCTGGTGATGGTTTTTCGGTCGAAAAATTTGATTTATGTCTTCTATGATTACTGTCAGTAACGTTCACATACAACCCATTTGAAGAATCGATCAGAAATGGGTTCTCCTGAGATTGATTGGCGTTAGGGCGGAAACTCCGGCTGATAATTTGGCGTCCCTGCCTTGGCCTAAACAAAAATATAGACATCATTTCTCAACTAGATTGTACCCGAATGAGTTGTAGCCCGTTTGGAGGGGTTGGACCAGACCTAGCGAATCTGTAGTGCAACCACACTCGCATTTCCAATGTAGTTATGCACGGCTGCTTACTCCCAAACCAAACTTAGCTCTGGAGGGTGATTTGATCGGAGGGTGATTTGATCGGAGGAAAAAACTTAAGAAAGTTTTACAAATGGGATTATATAATAATAAATAATAATCTATTTTTTGATTGGTAAAGTCTACGGAGTTATATATAGTCTATCCCTTCTTGATTTGAACTTGTGATTTTTTAAGAGAAAACACATGTTTTTAATTATTAGACCCACTCAAGTTGTATATATTAAACCGTAAAAAATGTATCTTAACATAATATTAATGTTATTAATGTTATTGCTTGTTAATTGAAATTACTCGTAATTATTGCTTGTAAGTTGAAGTCTCTGGTAATACACAATTTATATTATTATATTTTAAATGTAATATGGGTATTATGACATGCCACTTATGCAAAGCAGTGCCATATCAACATACTTCTAAACACTTATATTCCACACAATTTGGAAGTTACATTTTTATAATCCACACCATTTAGAAGTTACATTTGACAATATTATTTATCTTCACCCATGAACGATTGAAAATCCAGTAAAACTAACTAATTTAATTTTCAATGTATATATATGCTTCAAAATCCCAATACTATTGGGAGTTTCATATGTTTCATATCAACGCTAGTTAAAAATGCTATGGGTTGGTTGTTTCTACTTTTTTGCTTTTTTTTAGGATGAAGAAACTATGTTTGTATTCATTATTATTAATTTGTGGTTTTTTTTGTTGGGTTTTTAATTAATATAGATTCATTTTAACTCTGGATTTATCATGTGTTGAGAGGGATCAAATCTATTGAGGTGAAAACCTTTTTTAAATTGAAAAAAATTGAGGAAGGTTTTTTATAAGCTTTTTAATTACCTTCCTAATTTCTTAGCAAGATAGTTAGAAAGACTGTACATTAACTGTCAACCGGGGTTCATATGATACTTGTGAACTGTCGTGTATTCTATGTACCGTAACAACTTGTTCCAATGATGGATTGGATTTTCGTTATAGGAATGAGAATGATGATTACAAAGAATGAGTCTTAAAATACTTGTTAACAAGGTCACCAAAACTAAATGTTGAAATGATAAACTTATAGGAAATCAACTTAACTGCAATAAGGAAATAACCCAATTCAACTGAAAAGGAAACAATCTCACTTGCAACCTAACTAATTGGAAAGAAACGACAACTCTATGAAATGAACTTGCTTGCAAAAGGAAACAATTATTCTACTGACAAAATGAAATGAATTTAATTCTAACTGTAGGAAATGAAGTAAACTAGTCTAGTTGTTGTTCAAAAGGAAATGACTGTAGAAAGAAATCACTCTACAGAGAAAGGAAAAGAACTATAAGGTGACCTCACCAATCTATATATATTAAACTCACAAATTGTAATTAGAAGAGCACTAGACTTGAGACAAAATAGGGCGCAATAGAATGGTAATATATTATCTATGAAAGCGAAGGAATGAAATGAATTAAATGATGGAACAAAACTCTCAACTCTTTGAAGCTACAACAATAAAGTAGTAATTGTAATTGCACACAAAACTGAAAGACATAAATGAGAGATAAAACAACTAAATCTTGCTATAATACAATAATACCTGGTTAAGGAGGGGGGCCTACCTCCTTAGACGAGGCACTGGGGGGGGGCAGTGATTGTTTCGATTAGATCTTCATTCCCCAAGAAACAAAGACACAAAATTCAACAACTTTCTTTATTAAACATGGACTGATTTACAATGTAGCAACATTACAACATACAATCTTCTATACTTCTTGTTATGCCTCCCGAATAGGGTAGGCTGCTTATACATTTTACAAATATTTATCCTTAGCAAAAGGATTCATGGACAACCATGAGAATTTATGATTCTCAAGTTGTTCCAACTTATTGAGTTTCCATTCTAGTATTCCCATTACCCTTCTTTGTTTGCAACTTAGACTACTCTGATAGCACTGATTCAGATTTATGAGGGAACGAATGAAATACATAAATAAGACATAAACAAAGAGATACAACAATACTCAATTTCTATTAAAGATTGAAATATGTAGAGACTGTAAAAGAAAACACAAAGTGAAATGAACTTGTTAGAATGGTGGTAGCTTATCTTTGAGAATAGATGTGACGGCTACGCGCATTTGCAAGAAGATGATTACAATGAGGCTCTCGAGGCTTTTTTAACATAAAGCATAAATGAAAAAATCGCAAACATCCAAAAACATAACCCTGGAAGACGAAATGCCAAAAGTTTTGTGGGCCCCGATGGGGGTAGTCGATACTTCAACTTCCCTAGTGCGTAACTTTTGCATATGATCTTTGTTTGGGGCACTTGATACCTCGTCGGAGAGGTCTAGTCGAAGAGTACACATTCTGAATGACACATTATATGCATTCATAGAACTATTGGGTGCTGCCACATCAAAAAAATGTTGTTTAGGGCCTCAAAACGACCCCAGAAGTTTGGGACTCAAAAAAATGCCAAAATGGAAATAATATGTTCGGCTAGTGGAATAGGTGGGCAGCCACCGATGTCCACCTGGATCATTCCTCCCCCCTTAGGAAGCAATGGTCTCCATTACATTGACTGCCCCCATCAAATGGGGAAACTTCTGCTAAACTTGACGCTTGGTGAGCCACTTGCCTTGGTGCAGTAGCTGCCCAGCTTTGACAACCCGATAGAGTTGGATCTTTTGTTGGTGGGTGCCCTTAACCCGTGTGTCCATGATCCGATCTATGGTTTCATGTTCCATACAATCAGGGTTGAGCTATGTAGGTGTCAGCTGCTCTGCCACCTCCGATGTGTCAAGTAGTGGTGGAAAATGTGGCCGAAGGAGGTCCACATTGAATACTAGGTGTAATCCAAGGAAGGGGGAATACTTCACTCAAAATTATTGTCTCCCACAACCTTAGTGATTATGTAAGGTCCATAACAAAGTGGTTGCAGCCTCTGGTGGGGTCCTGTAAGGCATTCTTTCTGCAAATGTGACCAAACCTTGTCACCTACCTGGAACTTGTGGGGAACCTAGTGTTGATCATGGCATTGCTTGTACTTAGCATTGGCTTTCTGAAAAATATCATGGACATGTCAGCAGATGTGTTGAATCCATTCAATGAATTTGGTGGCCTTGTCAACCTCATATTGAGAATGGGAAGATTCTTCTTATGTGGATGCAAGGTGAAGTGCTACAGTTGTGGAGTGCTCCATTATAGCTGTGTGGAAATAAGGAAGGCTCTCATCCCATGTGCATGGATGCTTGGAGTTGTACATGAGAAAGAGATGCATGATCATCCTATTGACGACCTCTTTCTGTCCATCAGTCTAAGGGTGGAAGGTAGTGGATTTGGTGAGCTTGGTGTCCAACAACGACAAGAGGCTCGACCATAATGTGCTCAAGAATTTGTTGTCTCCATCTGATATGATGGTCTATGGTAGTCCCAAGTGTACCCATACATGCTCGAAGAAGAGCTTGGTGGTGGCCTCGGTTGTGATACTCTTCTTGCAGGTGGTCAGAATGGCCATTTTAGAGAATCGATCAACAACCATGAATACACAGTCATTGTCATGCTTGGTGGGGGGAATACTTGACATGAAGTCCATCGAGATGGATTCCCAGGGCCCATTGGGAGTAGGCATAGGGGTGCATAGTGCTTTTTTTTTAATGGCTATCTTGGCAATGGAATAAGCAGTGCATGATCTAATATACTTACTAACATCCTATTGAATCTTTTACCAATTCAAATACTTATGTAGTATTGCCATTGTCTTCTCCACGCCAAAATGTCTTGCCACCCCAATGTAGTGGGCTTCCCAAATCAGCTTCGCACGCTCACTTGGAGGAACGCAGAGATGACCCATATGGAAAAGCATACCATCCTGAAGATGAAAGTCAACAACGATTGTGCCTGTTCCCAACATCTGGTAGGTCATAGTGAAGTTAGGATTGTTGTCATAGAATTGGGACCACTTGAAGGTCTAATGTTCACAAGAGTCGAACATCGTGGTTAGTGCTGCAACTAGAGGTCTACCGAGGCGGTCAATGACACGATTGGTGCTCCCTTTCTTACACTTAATGTTGAGGTAAAATTGCTGCAAGTATGTGGATGAATTTTGATGGCGGACATTCTATAATTTTCCTTGTGTCTGCATGAACTACAAAGGCTTGTGATCCATATGGATGGTTGTCTCCTTCTCTAGAATGTAATGCTTCCATTAGCGACAATCTTGTTTGATGGAATACATTTCTTTGTCATATGTGGGGTACTTACTAACGACATCTGAGAGTGGCTCACTATGATAGGCCATTGGATGACTGTGCTGAGTGAGAATGACACCAAAAACATAATTAGAAGCATTGATCTCGATCTCAAATGGTTGTTGCAGATTGGGTAAGGCGAGCATCAGAGCTGAGCATAAGCGATGTTTCATATCATCGAAATCTTTATGTTTTGATCTACCCCAGACAAATTTGGTTTTTCCACCACTCTTGGTCACATGGCTGAGAGCCCATGCGATATGTGAGAACCCCAATACAAATCTACTATAGAAGTTGGCGAGGCCTAAGAAGCTCCCGAGCTTAGTAAGTGTTGTTGGGGTTGGTCAGTCACGAGCAACTTGGATCTTGGATGGATCAACATGCACGCCATGCTCATCTACAATGTATCTGAGGTATTGGAGCTTGTTCATTCCGAAGGAGCATTTCTCTAAGTTAGCATATAACTTGTGATGTCGCATAGTGTGGAGGACCTATTGAATGTGTTGCAAGTGTTCTTCCCAAATCTTGTTGAGGAAAAGGATGTCATCCAGATATAAAACCAAAAAGGAATAATTGAAGGGCTACAATATGTCATCCATCAACCTCATGAAGGTGGTTGGGGAATTCATCAACCCAAAGGTCATGACCAACCACTCGAAAAAACCTTCTTTAGACTTGAAAGTGGTATTCCATACATCAGTGTGTTCTATGGGGACCTGGTGGTAGCTAGACTTTAGATCAATCTTACTAAAATACTTTCCCCCCTTGAGTTGGTTGAGAAGGTCATCAATTCAGGGAATTGGGTACTGATTCTTGACTGTGATTTTGTTTAGAGCTCTGTAATCGATACAAAGTCACCATGTCTCGTCTTTCGTTTGTATCAGCACGATTGGGCTTCCACAAGGTGAGGTGCTTGGTCAAATGTGCCATTTTTGGAGCAACTCTTGGATTTGGCGCTTGATTTCCTCATTTTCCAGGAGAGAGAACCAATACATTGGCTTGTTAGGTAAAGGCATTCCAAGAGTTAGCTCAATTGAATGCTTGACCTGACAGTGTAAAGGCACCTCGATAGGTGAGGTGAAGTTGTCCCAATATTATTCCATGACCTTATCCACTTGCTTTTGCTCTATAGAGGATCCCTGTGTAGAGGCCATGGATGTGGCCATGACCTTTGGTTCACTCTGAGAGGAAAAGTTTCCCAATCTGGGAGATGACCTTCCTGCACTACTTAGCTAAGACCAAAGAAATTGCGGTAGGTGGAGCTACCTCTTGGATCATGTACGATTGTCTTCTCACAATAACAATGACACTATGAGGTCTAGACTCATATGCAACATGAAGTTTCCACATATATGGTTGGCCTAAAAGTACATTACAAAATTCAAGTGGGGCAACATCACACAATACATCATCCTTGAAGGTCTTGATGCCATAGGGCAAGTGACACTATTGGCTGATGCAGATATCTTGTCCTTGGTTGAGCCACCTGATGTTGTACGACTGTGGATATGGTGTTGTTGGAAACTCCAAGCGCTTCATGACCTCTACTGAGATGACGTTATTTTGGCTTCCACTATCAACAATGAAATGAAGTAGAGCACCCTTCAACCACATTTGCGAGTGAAAAAGGCACTCACCTTCCTTTGGCTCTTCTAGTTTATTTGGATGGATATTAGTGGTAGCGACTATGGCACTGGGTTCTGCATCAATGATCCACTTTGCTTTGTTTGGCTCTGAATCATAGTTGGAGCCTAGATCTAACTCTGAGGCTTTTAGCTCAGTCGCCAATGACTTCTTCGAACGAAATTCATCGATGTTGCGCTAGGGGATTTTATGGAATTTGCACCACTTCCCAATGTCTTTCTTCTTCTTCTCATTACCCTTCTTTGTTTGTGGCTTAGACTGGTTATCCTGCGATTGTAAAATATCTATCTAGGTGGATCTCGATGGCCATCCACCTTTTCCATTGAATTAATGTTTTCAAGCCCGTGGTTTTGATAAACCATGACATTCACCCTTTTGATTGGGAATGCAATGTAATGCCATCTCCATTTTTTAATTACATACATCATGTAATGGTTTCCGAGTGGTCTTATGTACATGCATACAACATAATATTAATGCACCAAATCCCATTAGAACTTCGTAGTTAAGCGTGCTCGGGCTAGAGTAGTATTGGGATGGGTGACCACCCAGGAAGTCCTAGTGTTTTACATGCCTATGGCATTTTGTAAACTTAGACCAATCTATCCCAATGCATCATGGGAATTATTCTTGTCTCACTCTCTCATATGTAATTGAGGTGAAGGAGGTCCTTTAATCATGCAATGGAGTGTGATGTAAATCTTGTTGTGAATGAAGCGTAGCTAATATCTCTTTCTCTTCATAGATGAGCTACCCCATTCTAGCTAGTTGGTGTTATATAGTGTTTTTCTATTTTATTCATTAATGGAAGTTGGGTTTCATTGTATTGATGTGTTCTCTGCTATATTTTCATTTGTAGTTTATTTCGTTCTCAACATAATATGAATCAGTGGTATCAGAGCAGTCTGCTCCTTGTCATTTCTCAGAGCATGTCCTTGATGAGGTCAGGGTATAGAGAGTTGGGTCTTGAGCTAGTTTTGCTTGAGGACAACCACTCTTTCCAACCCAAGCGACCTCCCATGGTAGAAGAAAAGAGAGATGATAGAGCAGGAAATCCTTTCAAGGCGTTGCTCGAGGAAACCCTCATGCGACAAAGGAACGAGATGATGGAAACTTTGCTCAAATCCTTCGATGACTACTGATGGTGGCTGAGGCATATTCGACAAGAAACCATTTCGGAGGTACAACACCCTTCAAGATACAAGTCAATTTTGATATCCCCTTATTTGAAGGCTAGATAGATGTAGACACTCTAGAAAAATGGTTGAATCTACTAAAAGGTTATTACTCCATCCAAAAATTTTCCAAGAGCGAAAAGATCACTTTTGCACTCCTTAAATCCCTTCCCCATGTCAGAGCTAGGTGGGAAGGTTACTAGGAGAGGTACACCATGGTTGAATCTACACCATTTGGGAGAGAACCCAGTTGGGTGGCCTTTGTAAATGCCCTCAAGGAGGATTTATACCCTGTCAGAAACTATGATGACCATTACATGAGATGGATGACTCTATGTCATAAAAGAGACTAGATGGTGTCGGAGTACACTAACATCTTTCATACCTTGTGCTCAAATTTGGGTATCAAATACTCTGAGCGACACTTGTTTTTGAAGTACCACAGTGGTTTGCACAGGTACATCCAAATAGAGATGGATTTCTTCGACATCTCCTCACTAGGAGTTGGTTATCGATGTGAAGTCAAAATAGAGTAGAAATTCAAACCGTGGAGTAAGTGAGAGTTCGGGTTTGAAAATACACCACAACTGAAGCATGGAAAATACAACCCTAACTGACAAAATGAAGGACAAAACAAGGAAGTCCAACATCAAGAGAGACAGTCCAAGACACAGGCAAAGAAGGGTAACATGAAGTCTAAGAAAGATACTGGAAAGTGGTGTGAGTTCCACAAAATCCCCTGGCACAACATAGATGAATGTCGCTTGAAACAATCATTAGTGGACGAGCTCAAAGAAAAGGAATCAAAACTTGACTTGGACTTTGATTCAGAGAACAATAAAGGGAAACAAATCATCGATGTAGAACCCACTACTACCATCATGTCCACAACAATACAACCAAAAGACCTAGAGGAGATTGAGGAGGGGGAGCACCTCTTCCACATGTAGATGTGGGCAAAGGGGACCCCACCGCATTTCATTATGACAACGAGAGTCATAAAAACCTGATCTCAATCGAGGTTTTCAAGAGATTGAAGCTGCCAATGATGCCACACCCCCAACCATACACCATCATATGGTTGAGTTGGGGATGAGACATTTGTGTTAGCCAGCAGTGTCACATGTCCTACGACATCAATCCTTTCAAGGATGAGGTACTGTGTGATACTTCCCCACTTGAAGTCTATGATGTTCTTTTAGGACAACCATATATGTGGAAACATCACACTATCTATGAGTCTCAGCCCTGCAGTGTCATTATTACTCTGGGAGGTCAAATTTATAGAGTACCAGAGGTAGGTTTGTCTACTTCCACTTCATTGATCTCAGAAAAATAGTGCCACAAAGTAATCTCTCAAACCACAAAGTTTTCCCTCTTCACGATCTAGTCAAAAGGTGAACAAAAGGTCACTGCGATGACTACAACCTTGGCCCGAGACCTTTCTATACAAAAAAAACATGGAGATGAGATTGTAGAGGAGTACAAAGATATTTTTTCATCTATAGGGGTGCCTTTACATTTCCAAGTCAAGAATTCCATTGACTTGGTGCCTGATACTCCCTTACCTAATGGTCCAATCCATAGATTCTCCCTTCTAGAGAATAATAGTCTTCCATATGTTCAACATAGCTCTATTGGCCACGACCCTTTTTAGGTGTGCTTGGGGTTCCAACCTTTAGCCCCCATTGACATCGCTCTTCCCACTACATCTTCACCGACAGAGTCCTCCCACACTCAGAACAAGGTAGATCATGCAACCATATTTGTTGAATGGATCCAACACCTCCACCAACAGGTTCATGACATCCTTCCATAGAACAATTACAAGTAGGATGAATAATTCAACAAGGCAAGCGACTCACCAAGATTCAGATTCAACAAAAGTTTCCCCATCTCACGAGGTAACTTGACGCAATAAGGACCATTGCTTCATAAGAGGGAAGGAATGATCCGGGTGGATCTTGGTGGCCATCCACCTTTTCCACTGAATCAATCTTTTCAAGCTTGTGGTTTTGATCAACCATGATATTCACCCTTTTCACAGGGAATGTAATGTAATGCCATCTCCATTTGTTAATTACAAACATCATGTAATGATTTCTTAGTGGTCTTATGTACATGCCTACAACATAGCATTAATGCATCAGATCCCATTAGAAATCCACAGTTAAGCGTGCTCTAGCTAGAGTAGTATTGGGATGGATGACTGCCCGGGAAGTCCTAGTGTTTTACATTCCTATGGAATTTTGTAAAATTAGACCAATTTATCCCACATGCATCATGGGAAATATTCTCCTCTCACTCTCTCATATGTAATTGAGGTGAAGAAGGTCCTTTGAGCATACAATAGAGTGTGATGTAAATCTTGTTGCGAATGAAGCATAGCTAACTGTTGGATTACTGAGAGGGGGGGTGAATCAGTAATAGAGCAATTTAATCCCTTTTAATCATATAATCCAAGTGTTATATCAATGAATCATTATCATCCAATAACTGCAGAGTAAATAAGCAATGAACAAATGAACAATCATACACATACACAATACACCAGTGTTTTACGTGGAAACACAAATTGGGAGAAAACCACATGATGCTTTTTCTTATATGTCTTGAAGAATTACATTCATTGGAAGCACCAAATTCCTTTGTTTTCCAGCTACAACTGGAAGGAGACTCCAACCCCCTAGTTTCTTAGGCTACAACCTGAGGGAAGCTCCAACTCCCCAATTCTCTAGCTACAACCAGATGGAGGCTACAACCCCCTATGTTCTCCGGCTACAACTGGAAGGTGGCTACAACCACTTGTCCTTGCCCCGTCCTGCCACCTTGAAGTAGAAGTAGAATGATGGAACCACTATCACACTATCACTGTGATATATACCGCTGTAAACCTGTACCAATAAATCTGAATCATGCATCAACCATGCATCAACCTGTACCTCAACCTGTACCATAAACAAGTGCATCAACCATGCACCAACCTGTAATCAACCTGTACCATAAACAAGTGCATCCAACCATGTACCAAGTATGTACCAATCATGTGTCAACTAC
>ML800782.1:148433-164719 GCA_009831015.1 Picea engelmannii
TCCCAAAAAAACATCGTTTAGGGCCTCAAAATGGCCCCGGAAGTTAAAACTGCTAAAAATAGTAAATTACCAAAATTGCCAGAAACATGTTTTGGGCCAGTTGGAGAAGGTGGGTGGCCACCGATATCCACCTGGATCATATCCTCAACTAAAGGTGCATTCCCATATATGGTAAGACGTGAAAGGAAGTCGACGATAACATTATCTTTCTCAGGTTTATCCACGATGGTAATGTCAAAATCCTGTAACAACAACAACCATTTTGTCACCCTACCATTAGTGATAGGTTTTTTCATCGAATATCATATAACATAGTGATCAATGTGTATAATTACAAAATCAAGGGATGTGACTTAGATTTGCACCTTGCTCAACATCTTGACCTAAGGTATACTTCTAAAAATAATGATGTTGCTTTATCTGCACTATTCTTAATTGAATATGAAAATATTGATCTGGCAGGACATCTCTGGTATCAAAGCATAATTTACTATTTTCAACATGAACAATGTCAAGATAATCTTGAACATCATGAGTGGAGGAGGATTCCTCTTTAAGATTCCAAATATTTAATTTTTAGCATTTCACTCTTCTGTAGAACTACTCGTGGACCATAACTATGATGTGTTGATGATATAGCAACCTAAATGATCTTGAAAAAGATTCATGCATCAACAGATTTTGATATTCATATTTGTGGGAATTTCACAGAAAAATTTGGTGGTCATAAAATTCTAAGAATTGGTTACTACCGACCTTCATTTTTCATGGATTCATACAAATACATACAATCTTACGATGAATGCCAAAGAGAAACCAACAAAGATAAATTTTCTGCTACGCCTTTGCAACCAGTGCCATACTTTCCTTTTGCAAAGTGGGGATTAGATTTCATTGAACCTATTAATCCACCTTCACAATGGGTCATGTATTCCTCTTAAACGCTACATAATACTTCAGTAAGTGGGCATAAGAAATTCCTCTCAAGCACACTAAGGATGAACATGTTATTTCTTTCTTGGAATCTGATATTTTCTCAAGATTTGGTTTGCTTGTTAAATTAATTTATGATAATGGACTAGCCTTTATATCGGATAAGTTAACTCAATTTTGTAATAAATATGGAGTTAAACACTTCACCCCCTCGACTTACTAACCTCAAGGGGATGGATAGGCTGAGTCCACAAATTAAAAAATAATCAAAATTATAAAGAAAATCATTAATGATAAACCTCAACAATGGCATACTCTATTAACATTTTTCTTGTGGGCAGATTGTACCGCCACAAAAACTAGCACAGGTCTAACCCCTTTTCAATTAGTTTATAAAACACAAACAACAAAATATAATATGCAACGAGATTTTTCTTTGAATAATATAAAACACAAACAACAAAATGTAAAAAAATAATTTGATAAAATAGCAAAGACAACTATTTTCAAAGTTGGTCAAAAAGCCTTGTTGTGAGACTCTATTCATGCAGATAAAAATAAGCATTCTACATTTCAGAAGTTGTGGTTAGGGACTTAGATTGTTGCATCTATCATCATAAACAATTCTTATCTTCTTAAGGATGAAGATGTCATATTATTTTCATACACCACAAATGGTTCACCTTTGAAACACTATGTTGAACCATAAACTAGCCGAAATATTTTTCTTGAGTGTTTATGTACATATTTATTTCATTTTGCGCTTTTCTTGTTATTTGGATTTATTTTTGGTTTTTATTCCATTTTTGCTTAAATTTTATTACTTTTGAATTTTTAAATATCTGGATCAGTAAAGTTTCGTCATTTTACATTTATCATGTAGAACTATTACTAATTTCTTCTGAGAATTGATGAACACAAACAACAAAGTCAAATAAATTAGCCTTTTATGTTCGCAATGTTATTTATTGAGTCATTGTTAACTGACTAAAGTAGTGTCTTATTGAAACTTGATTGTCAAAGTTGCTCCCAATCTTCTTCTTTCCCTTGCTTCAACCCATGAGTGTCCTATTAACATACATTTAATTTTTGATACAAAAAAGTTTTTCTTTTAAAACATTTTGTTTGAAAGAAATGCATAATTAACAATTTGAAAGGACCGAATATTCATAACATGAGACCAGAGATCATGATTTCTAGTCTACTAAAAGTAGACTACCATGTGGAGTTGCCATGTGTTGACTCATATTTCGTCCGCCTATTTATAGATCTCATGAAGTATTGCAAAGTTTATATCCTTATGTAAAATATAAAACTAAGTAGGTAGGGTCCCCTAGTAAAAGTATTGAAGTTGGTTGATTTCATTACACTAGTAACATTTTTCATGGATTATGGTTCTATTATGTATATGAATTTAGTATGAGATGCGTCCATGTGCATGGTATTAAAGGGATATTGTTTTAAGGTCAGATGGAAAACCACTATTGCACTTACATGATTATCATTATGCAAAGGCCATGTTATGGCACATACAATGTTATGATTCTTGATATTCAACACATGGTGATATACTGCGGATTTCCTTGATTTATATACCTCACATCACTCAATGACATTGAAGGTTTTGTATTAATATTCATTAAAAGAAAATATTTTGGCATTTATGAAACAAAACGGGGCATGTTGATATGAAAGGGTTAAGTTGTAATGCGTTGTGGCATGCAAGTGATGTATACATGTTATATATGGCACAAATGGTTGATTTTTTTATTTTTATTTTTGGTCGTATAAAGTTTGTTTGCATACCTCACATATCTCAATGGTATTATACTAATATGGTATTGTTTGATGGCATTTGAAAATGGTTATTATTATGGCACACCACTTATATAATTTTTGGTTGGCATTGTATGGTTTTAGCGTAATAAAAGGTATGTGAATTGATAAGACCTAACACATATGTGATTTTGGTTATGCATGAGGTTGGCAGTATATGGATGGTGAGTTGGTCATACATAAAGTAATGCATTTAATTTGAAATGAGTGGGGCATTGATGTCGCCGAACTCGTATTCTATCACCCTTGGAATTTGTTAGGGTTGTTTGTTTGCTCATTTGGTTTTCAAAGGCTTTGAGTTGGAGGCTCTGTTGATGCGTTTGGCTCCAACTAAAATGCACTTGGTCGTTGTGCAACAGATTTGAGCTTGGGATCCATATAAAAATCAAACTCTAGGGAGAGGTAAGTACCCATATAGTTTTTAAGCATTACTATAGCTCCATTTTGTTGATAAATGAATTAATTTGGCTCAGATGCAAGTTGGTTGCTTGGTGTGAATTGTTTTTCTTCCCTTTCCCTCCCTCTTAGCTCTGGAAAAAATTGTCTTTGCTCAACAAATTACATTGATATGCATCTGTTTTTTTGGGTGTATCGCTAGTGCTTAATTTGGTTGTAAATACCTATTATGAAGGATCTCTCACAAAGACTATTCTTACCTGTCTATTTTCACTCTCCCATATTAACACTTTTCATACTCTGTTTGTGTGCTTTATTTGGTGTTTACGAAATACAAACATTATTGTATAGTTGACTGTGAAAAAATATTCCGAGTTTGTCTCGCCATGATAATAATTTGGATACGTTGAAGTGATAATTGATATTGGATATCTCTTGGTTTTGATTCAAAATGATTTCATAAACAAGAGTTTTTATTGGTTGAAAAACACGTGGTTATAGCATTAGTTCTTAAGTTAAAAATGATGTTTTTTTCCCAACATTTAAAAAAAAGAAGGTTAACACAAGGTTGGACCTGGGCTTGGTTTGAAATATGTTTAAAGTTTTTTTTTTTAAAGGTACATCAAACCCTTATTTTCATGCTCATTTTTTGGTGATGGTTTGTGGAATAACTGCCATAAAATATCTACTTTCAAAGATGAATTTTATACAGAGGTGTTATATATGATAGAGTTATTTTAATCCTTCATAATTACCATTTTACATTCCTTTAATTATGATGTCCCTATTGTTACTTTTATTTGAGGAGTATTGAAGTATTCTAATATGAAAAGAAGTACATACAACATGACTCTTATGATGAAGTTTTGGGGAACATTTTAAAAGAAATAAGAGGCTAGAATAAAAGAAAATTATGATATATATGGACTAGTATGCATGGTTTTCTTTCCTATTTCATAAAAAAACGTTCCCTTTTTCATTTTCCCTACTGTATGCTTTGTATTCTAAGCTATAGTCTAAGCCTTGCTAATCATATTCAACAAAATTTTGCAAAGTATGTTTTGCTGCATGTTGTATATTACTTCAAGATATTAATTGACTTAATAAAATTGCAATAAATGAGTTTATTCAACAGGAGGAACAAAGGAAATGGGGGAGGAAGAGAAAAAAAACCTAATATGTTCTAATAAGAAAGAATAAATAAAAAGATTAATATTCTCAATCCATTTTGATGTTGATTATGAGGAGTTTAATAAACTTGTATAGATCAGTCACCTGGATTTGGGAGGGAAGCCAACTTTTCCACAACCATTTTCTCCTCCTAATGTGCCCTTGCAACCTTAACCAAGTATTATGGATGTTCCAGAACCTCCTCTTCAGCCTATGGATGATGGATGGAAAGACAACCATGTACCCTCCCTTATGGTATTTCTCATTGGCTTGCTAGCCCCAGAGATGCACCCTTGCCACGTGTCTCAACACCTAATGTTACTTCAACTTTCTTTGTTTCTCAATCTTCCCCAAAGAATGAAAAAATGCCTCTTCCCAAAATTCTGGGTGACAAAGGGAATAAACCTATTGAAGTCTAAAGAATTGATTCATCGTAGTCCAATTATGCATAGTTAAAAGTATGACTAGTAAAAATAGATTATGAAGGCATAAGAGATATTTCTTTTAAGGATATGTACCTTGGGATTTTATAGCTTTATGTTTATGGCAATTCTTATTTTCTAGATATTAGAGACACGACTTTTGGGATGATAGTGATTATATGATATTTAATTTTGAAAAACTTAAAATATTATATATTTTGATTAAGGGATGCACACATGTTTTGATGATGATTGTGACTATAATGATGCATTTATTGAGTTATACTTTCTGCCATACATGTTGATTTTTTTAATTATTATGGGAGTTACAAGGATGCATTTGATGTGTAATAAAGTTTATAAAGAGTCTAGTGGGACCCCACCTACATTTAGTTAAAACATTTACAATACATTTGTGACCTTTACTTCAAAACAATTTTATTCTCTCATAAAATTAAAATTTTAATTAAATTAAAAGGTAGTTGAACTACCCAACAACTTTGTGCCATGATAAAAGGAGAGAGGTCACAAATGAAAAGGGAGAAAATTTGATGTGAAGGTATGCCTAAGTCTTGAAAGTGAGTTTATCATTCTTATTCATTTCCATTATGAATTTCTAGAGAACTAAATTGTCTGGTTGACAACAGGGATATCTTGAAAGGTGACAAAGAAAGATATAGTGGCATTGACCTACAATGTTCTTCAAGGTTATTTATTTTCTGTGAAATATGTTTTCACTTTTTAGAAGTTATGGCTTGATTCAATGCTAATTAGTGTTAATTTTGCAGAGTTTGATGATGATATTTATGTCTCTTGAAGTGATCTAGATCATATCTTGTTATTCTGCCTCTTTCTTTTGGCACTAGTTGCCTTTGTATGACTCTCATTACATCTTTGGCTTCTAAGGACATCTATGGTCCTGATCCTCGCATGGATTTGTAAAGTTAGTTTGTTTTGTAATTCAGATTGGTCTTTAATAAAGTTTATTTGATGATTACTTTCTCATATTTTGGCTTACTAGAATGTTTTGATTTCAGACTTATTTTGTTATTCAATTTACACTATTTTCAACATGTTTTGAAATTCCTTTTATTGAGTTAGTGTTATATTATTTCATTCTTTATTTGTTGGATGATATAAATATTATAAAACATAAAAATTGCATATTTTTAAAATAAATTCCAAATACCAAAGATTCAATTCTAAATATTTGGTTGTAAGAGTAATGGGCTATAAACCTAGGGTGACATTCTTTCCCATGTCGCTTAGCCTAACGAGATTCAAGATGTTCTTATGAGAAACATCAAATCTCTTCTTGCATCAATAGGTTGTAGGATCATAAAATCAGTGGGGTACTCTCAAGAGTCTACATAGATTACCACATCCTCTAGGACACCCTCCGGTTTCACAGTGGATTGTTATGCAAGTTTTAACAATGTGGGGGTCTGTCTAAGGCCTTTCAACCCTAAGGCTTCCATGGTTTCATGAGTCATGACATTAATGGTGAATCCCAAGTCAATTAGTGTATTAGGAATAACAGTCCTGTTAATTTAGACATTGACTATAGGACTATCGTGGTCTGAATATTTGGCTGTGGAAACTCCTCCAAGCATTAAGTTTGCTAGTTTCCCTATTACATGCACAATTTGGGGTTTTTTTTCTCTTTCTACCTAGTTTCCGTAGGCACAATTCCTTGACAACGTTTAAGTAGATTGGAACATATTTGATGGATTTAAAAAGAGGTATTTAGACACATACATTTTTTTTTTTAATTTCCCCCCAAGAATCAAATTTTGGTTGGGTGGAAGGGTTGCTTGTGTTTAGTCTCTTTGGAAAAGGTGGATTATGCAACTCATTCATGTTTTGGTTTGGATTTAAAAGAGAAAAATGAGGTTTTTCATCCAATGGGTTTTCATTTGGAGCCTCTTCCTCAAAATATTCTATAGTTACTAGTGAGGCTCGCTTATTCAAGGCCTTGCCAGACCTTAATTGTATGTCTTGACATTCTAAGGAATAAATAGAGTAATTGGGGTAAGTCAGAAACCCAATTGTGTATGATCACTATGTTGGGATATTATTGGGGTTAGGAATAGGTTGTCCAAGGAATTGAGGTCAAGGAGGGGACATATTAGGCTAATGGAGTTGGGGTGGAGGCAGGGACTGCATATATTTTTGTAGTAATGACTGTTGAGCCCCCCCAAAGGGTGGTTTCATCCACCCTTATTTCCAAGGATGGTTTTGGGATGATGAAGGCATCCATTATGGATTAGGTGGATACCATTGCTGAAGAGGATACTACGTTGAAGTGTTGGTCTAATAATAATTATAATATTGAGATTGGTCAAGATTCATACCTTGAGGTTGAGGTTGGAACGACCATTTTTGTGTGATAAGGCATAAGTGGTCAGCCTCTCCACTTGCCTCCTGATAAATTGATTTTAAACCGAGTAAGGAGGGGGACTTGTCGGTGGAGTGTTCTTGTTCGCAAATCCCACAAATTTCATTTTGGTCCAATGGAAACTCCTTCAGTGGATGCCTTCTTCTGCACTTCGAGAAAAATATAGATAGAGCCACTTTTGCCTCCTCTCGCTTATTTTTTAGTTGCAATGTATCTAACTGGGAGATTAATGAACTAAGTATATATGTTTTGAAATCCTCTAGCATATTTCCAATCTCTCCTTGGGTGATTCCTCCGCTAGAGGTCTTGTTGATTCATTCCAGCACATCCCTTGGCCCTTTCCCTGGCCATGATGTCCCTATAGAATATCTTGGACATAATTTGCAAATGACCTCATAAGATTCCTAGTTTATATCACCTCCTCTCATCAATTTAGGGATGTCAATATAGTCATCCATGACTCCTCGCAACAACAAGATCTGTAAGGTGTCTCCATCCACCTAGCCCTATCTTGATCTCTGTAGGTTATATTTGAAGCATTCTACATAATCTTCCAGGCTCTCATCCTCTTTCTGCATCATCTTGAATATTTCCTCTTTCATATCTTTGTTGTTGTAGTAGTCTTGGTACTTTTTGAGGAAGGTTTTCTTCATTTCTTCCCACGTACTAATGTTTTCCTTGTCGAGCCCCATAAACCATTGAAGTGAAAAAAATTTCAAGGTAGTGGGAAAGATTTTAAACTCTTGAGCATTAGAAATATAGCCATAGCTCCTACAATGGACATTAAATTCGAAAAGAAATGTATCTGAGTCCTTTGTAGATGAGACATTAAAATTTGGCAAGGCATAGTGCAAAATATTCTTCATATGAGTTACTCCTTTCGTATTTATGATTGGGAAATTAAAGGTAATGATATCCTCTTTCACCTCACGGTTGTCTTTGTCTGTCATCCTTAAAAAATGCATGAAATTATCTTCTTTTTGTTCTGGAAGTTTAATGGTAGAGGTGAGATTGATTAGTTCTTGATTGATCGACAGTTTGAAGTTGTGGCTTGGCTATTTATTTTCTATAGATTTTATGCTTCCTTCAGGGAACAATATCTCTGACTAGACTAAGCATGTGGCTTCCATAAGATGGAATGGATGTGGTAATTCTGTAGTGGAAGATTCCAGTTTTCTCTTGGCTAGAGAACTGACAGTTGGCATCTGGTAATTGGGATGGTTGGATCCCTCTCCTTGGATTGGTCTCCCTACAATTTTAGTTCCTTGGCTTTTTTTGGAAAGAACTACTAAATCATCCTTTCATATCTATATTTATTTTCATGATTTAAAACATCCTATCTCACACACACTTTTAAAACAACAGAAATCTAAGACACACCTTCAAAGCAACATAAATCTGAAACAAACTTTAAAAATTGCAAAAATCTAAAAGACGCTTTCAAAATAACAGAAATCCAAATCACACTTTCAAAAATCAAATCAACACCGATAATTTTATTTCACCTTTTATAGTTCTCCTAAAATGATGCTAAAATGACATGATTTTTAATTACCTTCCTAATTTCTCAGCAAGATAGTTAGAAATAATGTACATTAATTGTCAACCGAGATTCATATGATACTTGCAAATTATTGTGTACTATATGTACCAGATAAAATTGCTCCAATGATGGTTTGAATTTGTGTTGTAGTTGTAGGAATGAGAGTGATGATTACAAAGGAGTCTTAAAATACTTGTTAACAAGGTCACCAGAACTAAGTACTGGAATGATAAACTTACAAGAAATCAACTTAACTGCAATAAGGAAATAACCCAATTCAACTGAAAAGGAAATAATCTCACTTGCAGACTAACTAACTAGAAAAGAATGGAAACTCTATGAAATGAACTTGCTTGCAAAAGGAAATAATTATTCTACTGAGGAAATGGAATGAATTTAATTCTAACTGCAAGAAATGAAATAAACTAGTCTAGTTGTTGTTCAAAAGGAAATGACCATGGAAAAAAATCACTTTTCAAAGAAAGGAAAATAAATATAAGGAGACCTTGCCAATATGTATTTATTAAAATCATAAATTGTAATTAGAAGAGCATTGGACTCATGGCAAAACATGGCAGAATAAACTAGCTCAAAGTCCTATCCAAAATTGTGGAAATATTTAATGCCAACTCCAATTATAACTGAGAATTCACTTGCACTAGATTGTATCAACAATTACTCAATTGAATCACATAGAACGATAATCTATTATCTATGAAAGCAAAGGAGTGAAATGAATAAAATGTTGGAACAAAACTCTCAACTCTCTGAAGCTACAATAGTAAAATAGTAATTGTAATTCCACATAAAATTGAAAGACAAAAATGAGTCATAAAACAACTAAATCTTGCTAAAATACAACAATACCTGGCTAAGGAGGGGATCCTACCTCCTTAGACGAGGCACTGGGGAAAAAAATAATGGTTGCTCTGATTAGATCTTCATTCTCCAAGAAACAAAGGCACATAACTCATCAACTTTCTTTATTAAACAGAAATTGATTTACAGTGTAACAACATTACAACATACAATATTCTATAATTCTTGTTATGCCTCCTAATTAGGGTAGGCTACTTATACATTTTACAAATATCTATCCTTAGAAAAAGGATTCTTGGACAACCATGAGAATCTATGATTTCCAGGCTGTTCCAACTTATTGAATCGAACAGGTGTTCGGTCCAAACAAATGGCTAAAAGTGTGATGCAGTTACAATCCATTATGAGGCATCCTTGTCAACCGATGATGACATTAAAAATGACCCTCAATTTCTACACATAGGAAAAATGAATTATTACAACCATCAAAATTGCTCGTGGAAGATACAGTTGTTCCTGCTAAATGCGCTAGAAGGTGGCTATCACTTACCTAAATACTGGTATCATGACAACAGATCAACAACATCAACATACAACATCCTTGATGCAATCAACAATTTGTGTAGCAACATCAATGTGGTAGGGTTGGTGTAACGACAATGGTGTAGCAACAATGGTGTAATAGGAACGATGTAGCTACAACAATATAGTGACAACAATGTAGTAACAATGGTGTAGAAATACCAGTGTAGTAACAACGATGTAGTGGCGATGGTGTAGAAACAAAAATGTAGCAACAACCTATACACACCAACCTGGAATAATAGTTGTGCACCCTTCTCGTGAGTAAGCATAAAAGAGGTTAATTTCCCTCAATCACATTAGCATAATTCACTAAAATGGCATGAGTTATGGGAGAACATACCTTGGACAAAATATATCATTATGATCAAGAATAGACTCCAAGAATGGTTGGAATGATAGACAAAAGTGACCAAAAAGATAAAAGACGGGTATGAAAAAGATGGCGTTTCAAGCGCCTGTCAGTTTTGTACCTTGAGGGATTTGATTCCTCTCAATGCATGATAGGTCCAGAGTTAAGATGGAGCTATGATGGTTGCATTCACATGCAACTGCTTAGAAAATTAGATTTGAGTAATTTTAATATATCTCATTATATAATCTCCTTTGGTAATATGTGCTCATCATATGTTTGCGTCTAACAATAGATTATTATTATATTGGCATATGTATGTTTATTGTATTCATGTTATGATCACTGTCATTTTATTTTCCTTTTATTATCTCGGTGTTTGGGCATTATGTTTCACGTATTTTTATTTGCAAGTTATTCCATGTTTTTCGATATCAATATGTAATGTAATTCACTCCCACCTTTAGCATACCAATATTGATTTGTCGATTGAATAGTTTCTTAAATATATGCAACTTGTTCATTTTGAAGTGTACTATCATTGAAATCAATGCACTAAATCATTTTGCACTATATAATTAAAAATTAATGATATGGTGCAAAATATTTTATTTATGGAAGACATTGAATTTTTCTTTTGTTATATATATGCCACGTGTCAACTCCATGTTAAGCACAAAAGGAATTACACTACACATCTCCCTCACACTTAACAAGCGGCCTTACAAATGTTTTCACTATAATTGTTTTTTAAACTTTCAATTAATCCATACATACATACATACATACATATACATGTGTGTGTGTGTGTGTGTGTGGTTCATGACACCAAAGACCAGTAGCTCACTACATCCACATAACCCCCCCCCAAAATCTGTGAGAGAACATGGGGAGGCCAGGATTAGAAGGATATTGATTGCTCAACAACATGAGAAACATACTCAACAACATGAGCAACATACTCAACAAAAAGAGTATCTTATAGACCCATTAAGGGAATCACATGTCACTTACAAGGAATTGAACCTAGGTGGGGAGGATAAAAACATTCCTCCCAACCACCTAAGCTACATCTAATGGACATACATACATACATACATACATACATATATATAAAGTTGATATTGAAATATTTTATTTATAGTTGACATTGAAATATTTTTTTGTTATTAATATTTTTTTAAATGCCATGTGTTAATTCCATGTTGAGTATGGAAGGAATATAACATCTCCCTCATACTAGGCTATAGAAAGTGACTCTCAACGCAATTATAGGTAGTGCCATAAAAATATCTAGTTGGATCTCATTGTTCACATATAAAGCATCATTTGTACACCCCCCCCGACCCTTTTTAAAGATATTTCATATATCTTGACACTTTATAAGAAATAATCATAGGTATAATGAATGTGAACCAACTTTCCTACCTTTTTACATCCCAATTGCTATCTCTTTATCGAATAAATAAAATCATAAGAACTCAAATTCTTCTCGCATGTTGAGTGACTAGCTACTTCTGAGAGTAATCATATTGAAAATGCTCATAGCTCTTGGACATGTTTACCATAAATTTTCCCCTAACTTATTGAATCTTTGCTATAACCTTTATCACACAAAGTCTCAATTATTCCAAACTCACATCACGCCATGTGAAAGTGAGGCAAATTGAGTTCAAACAAGGGGTGCTTTTTTTGAATCTAGATTACAAATATTCTTTATTGTTGTTATAAATACCTTCATGACCTCTCTATCACTTCCAGGAAACCTCTTAGATTTTTTTACTTGATATCATAGAATTTTGGAGTTGAGGGTCATTGCGACAATTATAGGGGTCAAACCCCACAGTTACAAATGCATTTTCTTGTAGTTGTGCAAGATGGCATCATGATAGGTCATTATGGGGTCACCTTGCATGGTTAATAAAACTTATAGGCAAGTATGCATGCTACTATGAGGTGTGCATTGTAGTAGGAAAATATGCATATAATTGTTAGGGACCTAACCCCTCACATAGGTAAAATAATATATTTCCATGTAATAAAGGTCAATATTAATAAGGCCTAGCAATACAGAAGAATAAGTCAAATGTAAGAAGACCTAATAGAAGCTTCCGCTTCTAGAAGGATCTTCCTCTATATTGTTCTTTTGATATACATATTTAGTATAAATAGGAGTAGAGGGTATTAAATTTTTTGTCTTGGATATTATTGTAATAGAACTCTGCTCTACTGGAGGTTACCCCCTCGAAGAGGCAAGTGAACATTGCTCTCGTAATCAAAGTGCTCTTTTTGGTGTTATTTTGGTATTATTTTGGTATTATTGTGGTGTTGTTAAGGTTATATCATTATTTATCTGCCATTTATAGCTAATTATTTATGTTCTACATAATATTTTATATCTGGAATATTACAAGTGGTATCAGAGCACCTTCCTCAACAGAAAATTGTGGGTTAATTTTTTTTTTCAAGGTAGAGACGTATTTCAATGTCTTTAAGCTACAAAGATTTGTCGTTACACGCATGAACCTGCAGTCGAGGATTCATACACACAAGAAATACAAGTGGTACTTAAGCACACATCTGTTGGCCACCCTTGTAACCCATGTTAGTACCCCTTCGAGTGGTAGCACATCATACAACACCTGTATACAGATCGACCTAGATCTCTTGAAGCCCTCCATAGATAAACCGATCGACCGCCTGACTGCTATAGTGTCATTAGTAAAAACACTCAGGAATATACTCTCTAGTACTTGGGTAGTCGGATAATATGGCTAAGGGCATGGTCTAGCCTCCTTAGTTGGAACCTTGAGATATTGGGCCGAGTACTACTGTTGGAACTCACACATATATCAGAGAGCTATAGCATAGGGAAAACCCTTGTCTGTAAAACCCTTGAATACCCTAACCCTTGGGATGGGAACAAAAAAATAGAACAGACAATATCTATTGCCCCACAACTGTGTCTCCTACATTCGGGTTGTGAAATTATACACAGTTCTTCCTGTTAATCATTTGGGCATTTCGTCATTGCAATATTATTCATATCATAGTATAACTTTGCATGACCTATCCTGTTGGATTTCTCTTTTTGCCCTTATCGCAATCATACCTATCATTTTCAACAAATACTTTTTCTCGTGGACCTGATCCAATTCCAAAACCCTCATTTGGGATTTACCCCATTGGATTCAACTCCTCTCCCTGATGATTGTGATATACTTCACCCATAAACCATTTTCTATGTGGTCCCACCCACCCCTTTTTGTGTTCCCTCTTCATCATGGCCCACACCCATAACCAAGACTTGGAAGCTCGCTTCAATGACTTGCACTCTAATTTCACAGAAACCCAACAAGAAGTGAGACAGTTCAATGCCAATATTGTCACCGTCAATAAAAACATGCATTCCTCCATCAACGCCAAAATAGAGAACCTCAAACAAGACCTCAAACACGACCTTTCTACCCAGCTTGAATCCTTCACTATGATGATCTGCGCCAAGCTACATATCCTTGCAGATCTTCCCTCATCTGACCCACCTTTGTAAACCGAAGGTGAAACTTCCTCTCATTCCCATAATTTTCAGCCCCATAACTTTGAACATGACCTACGCCTTTTGCGTGTGGATGTGACCAAATTTGATGGCTCAGATCCCACTGGCTAGGTAACTCAAATGGAACATTATTTCTCTTTGTATGGCATTACGAATGAGTTGGCCAAACTCCGTTATGGTGTTCTCCATCTAGATCAATAATGTTGGCAATGGTGGAAATGGAGAAAAAATGCTCGCCAAGGGTATGTGGCTTGGACACACTTTGTGGCAGAGCTTTATGAACACTTTGAAATTGAAACCAACCATTTAGGTCGTTTGACAAAGTTGAAACAATCTAGCACAATGGAAGACTTTATAGCCACTTTTGAGCGATTGGCTTTTCGTATAGAGGGCATGTCTGATGCTTTTTTTTGAGAATGTTTTATTAGTGGTCTTGAAGATGAGATTCGTGCCCATGTCCTCATGGATTGACCCCAAAGTTGGGTGGACACTACTAAAAGAGCTAACGAAGAACAATAGGTTGTCTCTTCTCAAAACCAAAAACCCTCCTTTATTCCTCACACTAAACCAGTCACTCCCACTCCTCCTTCTACTCTACTAAAGATCCAGAAATTGACCAGGGATGAAATGGTTGAATGCCAACTCAAAGGCCTTTGTTATAATTGCGATGACAAATATTTTCATGGGCACAAGTATAATGAACAAAATTGTTTTATGGCCATCTCAGAGGATGTTTCAGAAGATGATGTTGAGGCTCCCCTTGTGTCTGTGTCACTTGAACCCACTGACATGACCCCTCCCTTAGACCCTCCCAAAGTAGAAACAGTCATTTCCATAAATGATCTCACTGGCTTCTTTTCTCCCTAAACCCTCAAGCTAATTGGTTACATTAAGCATAGTAAGGTCATCATTCTTGTTGATAGTGGAAGCACCCATAAGTTTATTCATTGCCACATTTCCCAAGAAACTAATTGATATATCTGTGTTGTCAATAATTTTCAAATCATGATTGCCAATGGCGGGTCCATGAAATGTGGAGGGCATTGTGAAAATGTGTGTCTCCAAATTGGTGAGTACCACATGAAATCTCATATGTTTTCTATCGACATGGGCGGTTGTGACATTGTGTTGGTTGCATAATGGCTAAGGACTTTGGGTCCCATTCTCATGGATTTTAAGGAATTAACCATGAAATTCGAAGAGGAGGGCCAAAAATATAAGTTCCAAGGCATCACCGATGGTTCCCCAGAGATCATCAGTTCCCATCGCATGGAAAAGATGCTAAAAAAAGGTCATTCTAGCATTATTTCCCAACTCCATACCATACAAGCCACTGAGACACCCTCTGTGTTGCAGGACCTCAAATCCGTCCTCTCTAAAGATCAAGTGGTTTTTTCCACTCCCCAGGGACTCTCTCCATCTCGTGGTGTTCATGATCATTCCATTCTCCTTGTCCTAGCACTACTACATATGGGCAGATTATTCCATGGAATTTTTCCACGTTTTCATTAGTTTCATCTTTTTTTAAATAGGGCGGTATTTTCGTCGATATTGCTACGAAATTTCGGTGCAATATCCACGAATAGGCAATGTTAACTTGGTCGGGATTTTCGTGGCAATAGCGACGAAATTTCGTGGCAATAGTGACAAATTTTTTTCCTATCTCATTGGTCAGTGTTAACGGCTAGTTGACTATTTGATCTATGTATACCTAACTTTAGGAGACTTTGCGACACAATTGCTATAGTTGCGACACTGTTCTTGGATTTTGTTTGAGCTGTTTATTTTTTTCGTCACCCATTGGTTGAAAAAATCCAATTCTCGATCTACATAGCCGGGATTTTGAACTTGCAAGGTTAGTATGTTTTTATTTATTGATATACTCATTTAATTTATAAATTTTTGTTCAAATGTCCAAATTTCATGTAGCTTATTTTTTCCTTGATAATATATTATATGTGTAGTACCATATTTCATGTCTTTGGTTTTTGGATCTAGTTAGTATATTCTATGGAAAAGGGTATGTGGATTCCATAATATTCTAGGTTTATGGAATCCACATACCCTTTTCCCTTTAATTGTAGCTATAATGTCTCTCTCTTTTCATTGATAAAGATATGGAATTGCTCTTCAAAATCAACCCTGATCGGTGAAATGATAGTAATTGATTGTCATTTTCTTCTCTCTTTTATTTTGAAGAACTAACAAAAAAACACCAACAAAGCTTGATTGAAGCTTTGATACCACTTGTTACATCCCTAGTACCGAAATGGGATCAC
>ML800782.1:167863-195635 GCA_009831015.1 Picea engelmannii
GTTTGATGAGTATAGGCACTTTCTGCCTAAGAACCATAGTTATCGAACTACAGACAAAGCAAATTTCAATGGTAAAGAAGAAAATGGAAAAAAAACATGAAGAATGACACCTCGCCTATGGAAGTTGGAATATATTAGAAATCATCAAGGTACACAAATTATTTATGTATGACATATTATATAACTCGTTGGTTAATTTCATTAGTATTAATTTCATTTTGTCCCATTAATTAGTGTTAATTTCAATTTGTTGATGTTTCATGAATGTCGTTAAGGCATGAATGGGCTTCCATGAGGAATGAAAAGTTACATGATGCAATTCAGTAGATTTCCATACTACAAGCACCTACAAATAGTTCATTTGCTTGATACAATGCATATCGGGAAGAACATAACATAATTGTTATGGGGAATATTAGATGGAAGGACTGACAAAGAGAGAATTGAAAAGATTTGTTGTGACATCCATGAAGCTAATCACGCATTGAAAAGTGTTATTATTAATTCCAATGGCGATGGTCATGAACATAATACTAGTCTTCCTTGGTTATTGATGGAGCAACAGAGCAATATTGTAAAAGAGGTCATTCAAAAAATTAGGTTTTCGACGGGGTTTTCGTCGAACATACAAAATATCTTAATGAAAAAAGGTGATTTTGGTGGGGTTAAAACACATGACTGACATACATTCATTAAGATAATTAGTAGGTTATAATATATTTTCTTATTGGTATTCATTTTTGGAAACAAATAATAATTATTTGTTTTTTGTTATAGTATGTTCTACCTTTATCTCTCCCAGATGACTTTGACAACAACATAAAACAAATTATTTATGTACTTGGCAAATACATGAGGTAAGTATTGTTTTATAAGGAAAATGTACTTCTTATGTGATCTGTAGAGGAACTTATTGACATATTATCTTTTATCTACAAATTTATGTATGCCTTGATATTATTTTATTGCATCGACATTTGTAGGTGGCTATCATCAAAAGAAATCCATAAAGAAGATATAAGGTATTGGAAGAGAGAAATTCCCTGACTAATGTGTCAAATGCAACAATATCTATCTCCAGCATTTTTCAATGCACAAGAACACTACCTCATACACCAAGTTGAGGATATTGAATTATGTGGACTAGTACACACAAGGTCGATGTGGATGGTGGAGAGGCAGTTGAAGTCACTGAAGGCTTTTGTTAGACAAAGAGCACGTCCAGAGGGTTCTATGGTTGAGGGATATATGGTATATCAATGCATGGTGTATATTAGTCAATATCTACCTAAATTAGCATAAAATATGAATGTACCTTGCATTTGGCATCTCGAATCCATCAAAAAATTTGAAGGGGAGCTCCTATTGGGGAAAGGTAAAATGAGGACTGTGAAAGGTAATTATTAGATGTTGATGTAGATTTAATATATTACACATTTATTAAATTATTACTTTATTAACAATAGCTAATTAATGATATTAAATTGTTATGCTATCATATAGTTGCTCGAGAGTGGCATGCTTTACATTTGTACATTGCAAACAACCTTGATTGGATGGAGAATTGGATAGAATACACTGAAGAATACTTCGGTAGATTATCATGGGAAGGGGTGAGTAAGATGATTAAAACAATGCATCTTCATCGAGATCAATTTCTTGATCTTACATCAAGGGAAGTTGATTTAGCCTTTGATTTAAAAGATAAACATGCAAGTTAAATTTATTACCCACATTTTCCTAGTTTTTTCCCAATTTTTCAATGTATTTGGTTTGTTTAATTTTTGAAATATATATTTAGTAAGTCTTGTATGAGCACCCTTGAGTAAGTGAGTAACAACATGAATTAAAGTCTTGGGAAAGGATGGACGGATTGAAGCGAGGTGGAAAGCCATCGCGGCTAGGGCCTCAACCCTAGCCGCCATCGGTCTGGTTCTCGTCTGCAGGAGCCCGGATCCATCAAGAGCAGCCGAATTAGCGCGTCCCTCCAGGGATTTGTTTGACAGAGCATCCCTCTTCGATTTACAGTGGACAGATCATCCCCATTACGGTTTGCATGCGGGTTTGAGCAGAGGTCGTGCCTCTGCGTTTTTTCTTGTTTGTAGGTGGCCGCTGCCGTGCTTCAATGGCCCCAAAACTGACCGTCGAAATGGACAAAGATACTCTGGAAGCATTCAAAGCACTAGTCCGTGCGGCAAGACCCAAATACAAGCCGTCTATCTCACCTAAATTTGTCAAGAAGATGGAGGAGATCCCCTCGGTGGAGCTATCTCCAGAGGAGCCCTGCAACCTTGCCCTCCTGCTAGCAGAAAATGCCCTCATCGGAAAGTTTACAGGGTTATGGCCCAGCCCCAAATCAGTGGAGGCATGGATGGATGATCGCTGGAAGTCACTGATACAGGGAGCAGTGTCTGTATGTGCAGTAGGCAGGGGTTTTTTTGTCTTCAGTTTCTCGAGGACAGAGGATCGAGATCTAGTTTTCAGATCTGGACCCTATTTCATGGGGGCAAGAGGGCTGTTCTTAGCCCCATGGACACTTGACTTTGATCCCGGAGCCGAAATCACCGCAACCCCTGTTTGGGTTAGACTACCTCATCTTCCCTTGCATCTTTGGGGGAAAAGATCTCTGGAGGACATTGGAAACAAGCTTGGGCGTTTCTTGGACAGCGCGGAGCCGAAAGGGGATCAATTTACATGCGCTCGAATTTGTGTTGAGGTTAACCTCGAGAAAGGCCTTCCAGAAGCTATTAAGCTCTCCCTGGGGGATTGGTCCCATATCCAAGAGCTGGACTATGAGCAGATCCCTTTTAAATGCCTCCGGTGCCACGACTACGGTCATTTCGTAAAAAGCTTCCCCAAAGCCTCTGGGGAGCCGGGACCAGTCAAAGAAGATGATTTTTAGCCGGTTTCTAACAGACGCAGGCAGCCACGGCGAAAGGACCCACTAACCCAGTCTCCGAAGGCCACTCATTCAGCAGAGGCTACTCTAGAAAATAAAAACAGCTTTGATGCACTGAAGGAAGATGAAGCTCTAGATCCAGAATCAACAGCAGTCAAGGGAAATCCGATAGACGAAATCTTTCTGGAAACCATTCCTCCAGAGTCAGTAGCAGCGAGAGGAAATCGGGACTCAAATCCGGAGCCCAATGCCCCTGCAGGTCTAGTTTCAATCCCCTCCAGCGGCTCTATGGAAACTCCTGACACTGTAGACACTTCAGCTCCGTCTCTGCCCCTTACCCGAGGGAGAAAGACCAACAAAGCACGCAGAGAAAAGGAGGCTACCTCCAACATTTCTTTAGGCTCTCAGAAAAAGATGGATCCCTTTTTTAAGGGGAAAGTCTCATCCTCCTAGGTTTAATGCTTTGCTTCTGTCTCCTATTGTGCTCACAGTTTGTGAGAAATTACTCATGTATGCATCTTTTGTCACTTTCTCGACTTAGCTCAAGAAGTAAGTGGGATTGTACTCTCAAGTTATCCACAAGAAGGTTGGCCGAGATCACCAACCTTCTTCAGCTTTGTAAATTTCTGATTCTGGTTTGCCAGGAAACCGATTAATACACTCTAACCGTTCTTGTCAAAAAAAAAAAAGTCTTGTATGAGGATTATTATTTGGCAAATGTATTTTTTACTTTTTGTCCATGTTGTAGTTGAAACATCACAAGGCTATGTGGTGTAATGGTCATAAATTTCGTATCAAAATGTTGTATGATAAGATGAAAACCCCGGATTGTGGGATAACTGTAGTGTTTAAGGTCACCAACATTTCCTCTAGAAGTGATAGAAATCTAGAAGAAACTGAGAATAGGTACTATGTCCATTTGGAGGATGTAATTGAGTGTGATTTTAATTCCTTTAAAATAGTTTTGTTTGAGGTTAAATGGTACAGGCTACAGATGCATGAACATGATCCCGAAAGAACTGTTATTGAGCATGATAATGGATTTACCATGGTTAATACAAGGGCATTTGAACTGGGTACAAAGCCTTATGTTCTTCCAAGTCATTGTGAGAAAGTATTTTACTCAGAGGTACCTGGTAAAGCAGGTTGGTCATATGTTGTTAGATATAATCCAAGAGGAAGAACAATAAAGTATAATCATGTAGCCAAGGATGAAGATAATAATGAGGAAGAAGATCAATCTTATGCAGATCAGGAGCAGGTGGCTCATGTAGTTGATGTGTCAGATGAAGAAGTTGAATAAGTTGATCATCCAAATGTAGAAGACAATGATCTCATTGACGATATCGATAACTATAGTAGCGAAAATGACGCTGATGATGATGTTGATAGGAATGAGCCTTTCACCAATATCAATTATGAACCAGATCCTGATACAGATGTTGAGCTGGATGAAGAAGAAGATGATTGATATTTAATTGTTGAAAATAAGAGGTATGTGTTTATATCTTTTATATGATCTTTATATGTTTTTATTTTGTATAATATAGTATATGATACATGTTCTTTAGAATTTCAAATTAGGTAATATGGGGAAATTGAGAGGGATGTGAGGGGTGGGGGGGAGCATAATTAGAGCTTCCACCTTCACGTGGTTTCCCCTATTTAGTAGAGAATGAAATATTCTCGAAACCAAGAGGAGCTCTGCGCGACTGCACCTAATCATACCAACGATGTAGGTATGTCCATCATCAATTCATCATGTAAACCATAAACCCTAATTTAGTGGAGTGATCAATTTGTTCCCAGCGAATGGATGTGTTGTTGTTGACATGGAATGGGACAACACACGTACCTTCTTAATTTTCTTCCTTCACTTGATGTGGGCTTGGTCATTCCTAGCCTTGAATTGAAAGTTTCCCCTAGTCTTAGTAATCACCCTTCATGACAGTTGTCACCCAACGATCATTAGATCACAATTTTGGAGGCACATGGGCATTGGGATCATGAGGTTTTATAACCCTATAGTAACCAGAAACATTAATTGAACTTTGACTAGATTGAAAGGTGCGTGCAATTGAAAATACTAACAACCCAAAACTAAAAGGGATCAATACATTGATTTTCAATGAGAGGTGATCTCACCGTGGTGTGTAGGAATAGGCCTAACACCTTCAAAATTATCATTCTCCAAATATCTTATACAAATTTTACAAGCAAATTGTACTAGGACTAGACATCGGCAACAATGACCTATGAATAGGGCCAACGTTGAAATTTGTTCAAACTGTTTCTGAATGCATTGAAATTTGACATGGATAGACTATTTACATGCCTTAATGATATGGGAGGGTTGCTGGACTCAAATTTGAATCACATGCCCACTTTCTTCCATCATCAATTCATCATGTAAACCATAAACCCTAATTTAGTGGAGTCATCGATTTGTTCCCAGTGAATGGATGTGTTGTTGTTGACATGGAATGGGACAACATGTGTACCTTCTTAATTTTATTCCTTCACTTGATGTGGGCTTGGTCATTCCTAGCCTTGAATTGAAATTTGCCCCTAGTCTTAGTCGTCACCCTTCATGACAGTTGTCACCCAATGATCATTATATCAGAAGGTCGGAGGCATGTGGGCATTGGGATCATGAGGTTTTATAATCCTACAGTAACAAGAGACATTAATTGAACTTTGACTAGATTGAAATGCGCATTCAATTGAAAATACTAACAACCCAAAACTAAAATGGATCAATACACTGTCTATCAATGAGAGGTGATCTCGCCGTGGTGTGTAGGAATAGGCCTAGCACCTTCAAAATTATCATTCTCCAAATATATTATACAAATTTTGCAAGGAAATTGTACTAGGACTAGACACGGGCAACAATGACCTATGAATGGGGCCAATGTTGAAATTTGTTCAAACTATTTATGAATGCATTGAAATTTGACATGGATAAACTATTCACATGACTTAACGATATGGGAGGGTTTCTGGACTCAAATTTGACTCACACGCCCACTTTCTTCCATAATCAATTCATCATGTAAACCATAAACCCTAATTTAGTGGAGTCATCGATTTATTCCCAGTGAATGGATGCGTTGTTGTTGACATGGAATGGGACAACACATGTACCTTCTTAATTTTCTTCCTTCACTTGATGTGGGCCTGGTCATTCCTAGCCTTGAATTTAAAGTTTCCCTTAGTCTTAGTCATCACCCTTCATGACAGTTGTCACCCAATGATCATTATATCAGAAGGTTGGAGGCATGTGGGCATTGGGATCATGAGGCTTTATAATCCTACAGTAACAAGAGACATTAATTGAACTTTGACTAGATTGAAAGGTGCGTGCAATTGAAAATACTAACAACCCAAAACTAAAAGGGATCAATACACTGACTTTCAATGATAGGTGATCTTGCCATGGTGTGTAGGAATAGGACTAGCACCTTCAAAATTATCATTCTCCAAATATCTTATAAAAGTTTTACAAGGAAATTGTACTAGGACATGACACGGGAAACAATGACTTGTGAATGGGGACAATGTTGAAATTTGTTCAAATTGTTTCCGAATGCATTGAAATTTGACATGGATAGACTATTCACATGCCTTAACGATATGGGAGGGTTTCTGGACTCAAATTTGACTCACATGCCCACTTTCTTCCATCATCAATTCATCATGTAAACCATAAACCCAAATTTAGTGGAGTCATCGATTTGTTCCCAGTGAATGGATGTGTTGTTGTTGACATGGAATGGGACAACACATGTACCTTCTTAATTTTCTTCCTTCACTTGTTGTGGGCTTGCTCATTCCTAGCCTTGAATTTAAAGTTTCCCCTAGTCTTAGTCGTCACCCTTCATGACAATTTTCACCCAACGATCATTATATCAGAAGGTTGGAGGCATGTGGGAATTGGGATCATGAGGCTTTATAACCCTACAGTAACAAGAGACATTAATTGAACTTTGAATAGATTGAAAGGTGCGTGCAATTGAAAATACTAACAACCCAAAAATAAAATGGATCAATACACTGTTTGTCAATGAGAGGTGATCTTGCCGTGGTGTGTAGGAATAGGCCCTAACACCTTAAAAATTATCATTCTCCAAATATCTTATACAAATTTTACAAGGAAATTGTACTAGGACTAGACACGGGCAATAATGACCTGTGAATGGGGCCAACATTGAAATTTGTTCAAACTGTTTCTGAATGCATTGAAATTTGACATGGATAGACTATTCACATGCCTTAATGATATGGGAGGGTTTTTGGACTCAAATTTGACTCACATGCCCACTTTCTTCCATCATCAATTCATCATGTAAACCATAAACCCTAATTTAGTGGAGTCCTCGATTTGTTCCCAGTGAATGGATGTGTTGTTGTTGACATTGAATGGGACAACGCATGTACCTTCTTAATTTTCTTCCTTCACTTGATGTGGGCCTGGTCATTCCTAGCCTTGAATTTAAAGTTGACCTTAGTCTTAGTTGTCACCCTTCATGACAGTTGTCACCCAACGATCATTATATCAGAAGGTTGGAGGCATGTGGGCATTGGGATCATGAGGCTTTATAATCCTACAGTAACGAGAGACATTAATTGAACTTTGACTAGATTGAAAGGTGCGTGCAATTGAAAATACTAACAAACCAAAACTAAAAGGGATCAATACACTGACTTTCAATGAGAGGTGATCTCACTGTGGTGTGTAGGAATAGGACTAGCACCTTCAAAATTATCATTCTCCAAATATCTTATACAAATTTTACAAGGAAATTGTACTAGGACTAAACATGGGCAACAATGACTTGTGAATGGGGCCAATGTTGAAATTTGTTCAAATTGTTTATGAATGCATTGAAATTTTACATGGATAGACTATTTACATGCCTTAACGATATGGGAGGGTTTCTGGACTCAAATTTGACTCACACACCCACTTTCTTCCATCATCAATTCATCATGTAAACCATAAATCCTAATTTAGTGGAGTCATCGATTTGTTCCCAGTGAATGGATGTGTTGTTGTTGACATGGAATGGGACAACACATGTACCTTCTTAATTTTCTTCCTTCACTTGACGTGGGCCTGGTCATTCCTAGCCTTGAATTTAAAGTTGTCCCTAGTCTTAGTCGTCACCCTTCATGACAGTTGTCACCCAACGATCATTATATCAGAAGGTTGGAGGCATGTGGGCATTGGGATCATGAGGCTTTATAACCCTACAGTAACAAGAGACATTAATTGAACTTTGACTAGATTGAAAGGTGGGTGCAATTGAAAATACTAACAACCCAAAAATAAAAGGGATCAATACACTGACTGTCAATGAGAGGTGATCTCGCTGTGGTGTGTAGGAATAGGTATAGCACCTTCAAAATTACCATTCTCCAAATATCTTATAGAAATTTTACAAGGAAATTGTACTAGGACTAGACATGGGTAATAATGACCTGTGAATGGGGCCAACGTTGAAATTTGTTCAAACTATTTCTGAATGCATTGAAATTTGACATAGATAGACTATTTGCATGCCTTAACGATATGGGAAGGTTTCTGGACTCAAATTTGACTCACACACCCACTTTCTTCCATCATCAATTCATCATGTAAACCATAAACCCTAATTTAGTGGAGTCATCGATTTGTTCCCAATGAATGGATGTGTTGTTGTTGACATGGAATGGGACAACACATTTACCTTCTTAATTTCTTCCTTCTTTTGATGTGGGCCTGGTCATTCCTAGCCTTGAATTGAAAGTTTCCCCTAGTCTTAGTCATCACCCTTCATGACAGTTGTCACCCAAGGATCATTAGATCACAAGGTTGGAGGCATATGGGCATTGGGATCATGAGGCTTTATTGGTTTTCTATGGCATGCATTAGGATCATGTTAGCTCCTTTAGTTACAAATATCATTGAAAAGGTTGTCCAACATGCAACTGCAGAGCCTAATAGAGAGCAGTATCCATCATAAAAAGAGGATAAACATAAGGGTTTCCAGACTCAATCATGAGTCAAACAAACAATTAGACAATCAAATATTCTTTGGTTATTATATCAAAAGCCAACAATAAGGTGTGCCTGCTCTTGTCCTTGATCCCGCTTATAACTAACATGTGGGTGGGGCCAACGTTGAAATTTTTTCAATTTGTGCTTGTATGGACTTAAATTTAACATGGTTAGATTAGATACATACAATGACAGTATGGGAGGATTTCCAAACTCAAGCATGACTCACACAATCAATTCCACAATAAAACAACAATCCTATAGAATAATTAATGTGAATGGGGAGGACAATGACAATATGGAAGGGTTAGACTAGACGCATACAATGATGACCAAACCATTAAGGCCTATGTAGAAGCTAAATCCCAAGAAACCATGTAATCTAAATCCCAAGGAACTATGTATGCAAACGAGTTGGTGAAGTGAGGAGCCCAAAAAATTAATTTCAAATAAAGCACAAATAAAGCACATGCATTATAGAACATGCACACACTTTAGATACATGTACTTACTAATAGAGGTTAGGAATTAAATTTGTTAGTGGTGATAGTGATTATGATAAATTTTCATTATAGGGGTTAGGAGCTATAGGTTTTAATGGTTATAGTGGGTATACTTGTTAATGTTCATAGGAGTACAACCTGAGTGGCCTAATAGTATTTAAATCCATTAGGTGTTATAATGATTACATGCAATAAGGATTATAAGAGTTAAGGGATAATCATGATAGGGGTTAAGTCTTATAAGTTCATAGGTTATAGGTTAAGGGTTATATGGGTTAATAGTCACCAGGGTTAAGGTTTCCTAATATTACATGGGTTGGGTGTGATAGGGGTTGGAGATGTAAGGGATAATAGAGATAAATTTCTATAGATTTTATAGGTGTTGGGAATCAGGTGGGGTCGATGTTATAATGGTTAAGGATATTTATAAGGTTATGGAAGTTAGAATATTATAAGTTGTAAGAGTTAGTGGTTTAAGTTTATAGGGTTTAATCATTTTAACGATTAGGGTTTATAGTTTTTACAAGGGTTAGGGGTTACATGTTATAGGAGTTACGTGCTAGGTGTTATAAGGGTTAAATGTTATATGGGTTAAGGGTAACAAATAGTGGGGCTTATGAATTATGAACTTTAAGCATTATAAGTGCTACAAGTTATACAATTATAATGGGTTGAGGTTATAAGAGTTAATTAGTGGTTATACTAGTAAGTAGTGGTACGAGCCATATGGGATAATCGTGATAGTGCTTCAGAGGAAATTAGTCATTATACGGATAAGGGTTTTGTGTGATAAATGTTATCAGAATCAAGGATTATGAATATATAGCAATAAGTTATTAGTTATTAGACGTTTTGCAGGTTATATGGGTTAGGATTTATAGTGGCTAATGGATATAAATATTGAGGGGCATGAGGTTATCAATATCTTGATGTTAGGAGTTATAAAAATTATGAGGGATAATGGTTGGGGGGTGGGATTTATGTTGTTTTTAGGTGTCATATAAGTTAGTTGAGATTATAGGTGTCATACGGGTAGGGGTTTATAGGGGTGGATTAGTAGTTATACTATTTAAGGGTGATATGGGTTGTTAGGGTTAGTTAGAGGCTATATTGGTTATGGATTAAATGTGATATTGATTAATATTGTTAGCAATTAGGGATTAGTTGTTAAGTTTTATTAATTATAATTGTTAGTTGCTAGGTGTTATAGGTTATATGGGTGATTGGTTTAAGGGTTAAAGGTCATATAGGTTAAGAGTAGAGGGAGACAATGATTATAAGGGTTGGGGTTTAAATGAGTTAGGGATTATATTATATATATATATATATATATATATATATATATATTATATAATTTATAAATTATATATATTATATAATAATTAAAATAAAAACAAAAAACAAAAAATAAAAATAAAAACCAAAACAAAAAAACATAAAAAAAAACCAAACCAAAATCAAACTACACTCTCACGCTCATATTACTGTGCTCGCATGAATAGCTGCACACACACATGCAGAGCGGAGAGGAGCACGAGAGGAGGGAGAGGTGCACATAGAAGGAGGGAGAGGAGCATGGGAGAAGGAGGGAGAGGCATACAAAGAAGGAGGGCACATGGGAGGAGGGCACACCAGAGGAGGGCACACCAGAGGAGGGCACACGGATGGAGGAGGGGACACGGTTTTGAGGGCGCACCAGAGGAGGACACACACATAGGAGGGAACATGGGAGGAGGGCACACACAGAGGATAAATATGGCTTGACTTCTTTCTCCTATCACTTGAGTGTGCATGCTAATTGTTTGATGAAATTCTTGATAGAAATATGGTTTGATGGAATGTAATGGTTGTAGGTTTCCCATTATCACTAGATTTTTTCCCTCCTTTGTTTGCTTCAATTAGGGTCACTTGGATTCGATAAAAAAATTCTAGACCCAATCCTCTTTTTGTGGTTCTTTATAATGTGAATTGGGTTCCATGTCATCTTCCATTTCTATGGTCATGTTTAGGGTTTCTTGTTATGATGTCAACTTGTTTTCTTAAACATGATTAGTTATTAGTTTAGAGTTTGGAGTTCAAAGACAATCCATGCATACAAGTTCCTAGATATTATATTTCAACTTACCAAAAATATCCTTCAATACAAAGTTGTATCATTGTACCATTTCTCCCTTCAAGCATCTAATACTTCTCAACTTTGTAAATTCCAAATTCTCAGTATATAGATATCCATCTAGTATTTCCTTGAACTAATTGACTACATCATCCCAACGTCACAAATCTAGTTGCTTGTTATCTCTCTAATACCATTTGAGTATGGTGCCTCATAATGTACCTTTGAATGTGATCCACTAAGTGGATAGGTTAATGCTTTTCTCAACTCCCCAATGGGTATTACAAGAAAATATATGATCATTCAAACCCCTAGTGCCATCAAAAGTCGACAACTTTGATATATCACATTGACACTTATTTTTAGCATTGTTCTACTTATTCTCTTTATTACATAGGTCTAGGTATATCTCTTTATAGAATGTTTGAATACATCACCCTTTACTCTTGACAACCTTCCTCAATCAATTGGATTTTCCTGATGATGCTTCAGGTGAGTCAATCTTTTGGTCTATTTATTCTTGTTTAGAGTCTAACACATGTTTGAAATTGGTGTCTATGATTTGAAACATCAACAAGTATTTGAAATTCCTCCGGGTTTGCTTCTTTCACGAGGGGAGCATGACCATGGTATTTCATTTATTATTGATAGTCTACCACCCAATGTGCATCCTTATAGCCACTCATTTGCATAGAAGAATGGAATCGAAAAGATCATTCAAGAACTATTGGAAACTAGATTTGTATGCCCCAGTACCAATCCCTACTCATCACCAAAAAATTAATTTTATTCATAGTCTTTCATCTCAAGCTACGACAAATATTGTTTGTGATTTAGGATCTTAATCCATCAAACAACCTCAAGCCAAAACATGCTCTCTCAAAGAAAACAAGAGGTTTCTCAATGTAGGATTAAAAAATAAACCAAATGTATGACAAAGAATCCCTTTGGTTTTTTTAGCATTATAAAATTGCAACTCACTCTTCCAACCTCATATCGTTGAACCATCAAAAGTACAATGTAGAGTATATGATAAGGTTTTTGGTGAGTGGTCAAATGCCCTATTTTACACAAAAAAATGTTTTTTTACCGATGGGCCTAATAATTAAATTATATCTATTGTATTTTGATCATATGCATCAAAAACACCAATCTAGCCTCTTTAGGCATTCACATATTCAATTTAGTCAGAAAGGCTAAAGTTTTGCGCTCACATAGAATATTGTTTTCCTAAAATTGACAAATTTACTCACAATTTTCATCCATGTTATATGCTTTTCAATCTACATAATTGATGCATTCTAAAATCATCTAACAATAAACTATTGTTTTATGGTAAATGTTGCCTCATACACTAAATACACTTATACATAAAATGTCATCAAATAACTCATCTTGCTTCAAAATTTGATCGATGTCTTTAGTGATAAGGAACAATGCCAATAAGCATAGATGAGACATGAGACAATACTTGGATGCTCAAGATTAATATTTCTATCACCTTTCCATATACCAATCCCACAACACTTACCATGGAGCTTCTTGGAGCTAAAATTGCTCAATCCTTGGATGGAAACTTGCAAGCCCCTTGTGTATGACATCTCTTTGCTAAACACATTGTAATGTCAATGGCATATTCTTGAATGCACTACTTGAATTCCCTTTTGTAATATCCTAGTTTTGACCCCTTAATTGTAATATAATAAATCATGTATTATTTTTTTAATATAGTTTATGAAACAAGAATCAATCCATGTGGTCTGAGATATAATGATACCATGTTGTAAATATGTGATATGCATTGTGAATATTCCAAGTGTGGAGCTCAAGGCCAAGTCCCTACTAGTGAATGCATAAGAGTCCAAGTGGTGGGCTAACTTTACAATGTGGTGGGTATATTTCTTATAAGAAGTTCATGGTTTTGTAAAAAGGGAAACACACACTAATATAAATCCACCCTAATTATTTCTTGAGGGAGAAACAAGGGGACTATGATACCACAATAGGGGAAGAGGAAAGGGTATTTTTGGTTGATTTAGCCTTATCATTTCCTCCGGGTACTATCTTTTCTTGCCTATGTATCCTTACAATGTTCCCATCAATATTTGACTTTTGGGTTGGTCTAAGTAAAAGTCTCATATGTGTCATATCTCAAGGAACAGAGAGGGGTCTCATGCAAGAAAATGTTTTGCATTGTCTTTCACATGTATCATTTCTTATATTATCATTTATTCAACCATTTTTGGGCATGGAGAGGATAAAAAGCTCCCATTATATGGGAATGTTTCTCTATAATTTTCATTGTTGTTTTGATCGTTGTTATCGTTGTAAATGGTATAAATTTCCCATGTTTTAGTGGTTTGTAAGAGCCCATAGAAGTTGGGGAAGCTTGTTTTTTAAAATGTGGATGAAAAAAGGATGGTTGGAGAGAAACCATGCTTAGAATTTCCACAATAGTTGAGACAATCCTTTAGACCTACAACCCAATTATTGTTCCTCATTGATTGTTTAAATTTCACCACTAAAGTGTATGGAGGTATACATACCCTACTCCCTTTTGGATTTGAATGTGTGACCTCTTAGGAAGAAACACATGTTCTTAACCGTGTGCTTCCATAGAAGGCATGAAAAACACTTTCAGGTTTTGAAATCTCATGTAAAAGTGATGAACACTAATGAAATTTTACAGGGAAATTGTCTCTTATGGAGCAATTTTCCCACCATCAAATATAGTGAAAATGTCTTTCATCAATATTCTTAATATTGATGATAAAGTGAAAACTAATATTAGAGTTATCAAAACTGTCAAATTTGACAAATTATTTAAGTTTGAAATTCCAACCATGTGGTGAGCCAACAACCCATCGCATATGGTACTCCACATCAATGCTTTTGATTTTTATGTGCATGAGTAAAAGTTGGCCCTATTTTCCATGTGAGATTAAATTCTTTGGCACTACGTGGCAATTCATTTATGATGCTACTGCCCTCATTTTTGGAGCCATATAGTCAATGGATATCTGAAAGCTTTAAAGTCACACATTCTGTGATATATTGTCACATATGAAAGCATCATGTTGGATCAATCTGTTTAGACACCCCCCATAGAGCCCTCCCCTCCAACATTATTGCCAACTCGAACCTTTCCTCCATTCCCCACCAGCCACTAAAGGTGCTTTCCAAATATGTGAAATTCTAGGATCATGGATTTCCAAACTATCGATCCCCACTCGAACTCTTTGACAGGTCTCAAATCCAGTTCTCCACTAAGCATCGAGGGATATGCAAATATATGCAACTTATATGAAAATATATGCAACTTTATGCAACTTATATGAAACTATATGAAACTTTATGAAAAAATGCAACTATATGCAACTAGAGCCATGAACAATGCCTCAAAGTACCACACATAAACTCCATAGGGGTATCCTTGGCCTCAATAGGATATTTTGAGCGCTGGGTATGGCTCTTGGGTCTTGGAAAATATCGAGAGAGGAAACAACATCCTTCCATACCATTGTCTCCTCTCAGGTTCAATGCCTTCACAGTCTTCCATATAGAAGACCAAAACCCTTTCCTTTATAGTTTGTACAACTCCATCATAGTGTGGAAATTTCAACTTTATGCAACTTATGAAACTAAATGCAACTATATGCAACTGTGTTGGTACCAAAAACGTATATTGGCACGATAAATTATCTTCTTGTTTTAACGAGTGTAGGTGATCCATATGGATATTGGTGGCCACCCACCTTTTCCAACTGGCTCAAAACAGTTTTTTGACAATTTTGGCAATTTACTATTTTTAGCAGTTTTAACTTCTGGGGCCATTTTGAGGGCCTAAATGAAGGTTTTTCAGGATCAATCTCCTCAATGATAGCCAAAGGCATGATTGAGCCCTCAAAATGAATCTCCTTGATTATACCTTTCCAACGGGCTATCACACGCCTAAAACGAAGATCGTATGCAAAAGTTACGACCCCGAGAAGTTGATGTACTAACTTACCTAAATGGGGCCCACATGACTTTTGGCGCTTCATCTCCTAGGGTTAGGTTTTTGGATGTCTAAGGTTTTTGGAATTCCTTATTATTGTAAAAAGGCCTTCAGAGCCTCATTATAACCTTCTTCTTGTGAATGTGCACTGCCGTCACATCTCTTTTTAGAGATAAGCCGCCACCATTCCAGCAAGCTTGTTTCCGCTACATTTTACAGTTTCAACTTATTTCATTATTGAATAGAAAACTAGTTTTAATGTATCTCTGTTATTTTGTGTTAAGCACCTATTAATAATCTGTATTCATTTCATTATGCTCATAAAATCTGGATCAGTGGCATCAGAGCAGTCTGCTCCTTGTCGTCTTAATGCATGTCCCCAACGAGGTTGGAGTACAAAGAGTTGGGTCTCAAGCTTGTTTCTCTTGAGGAAAGAAGCTCTCGCACGCCCAAATGACCTCCCATGGTAGGAGAAAATAAATATGACGGGACAAGAGATCCTTTCAAACTGTTGATTGAGGAAGCCCTCACGCAACAGAGGAACGAGATGATGGATAGTTTCGCGCAAATCCTTCGGTGGCTACCAACAGGTGACACATCTTCTTTGAACTGAGGCACCGCCCCCTTCAAGGTACAAATAAACTTTGATATTCCTATATTTGAAGGTTAGATAGACAAAGATGCTATAGATAAGTGGTTGAATCTACTAGAAGGGTATTTTTCTGTCCATAACTTTTCGAATAAAGAAAATATTACTTTTGCACTCCTCAAAGCCGTTCCCCATGTCAAAGATTGGTGGGAAACTTTCTGTGAGCAAAAGGAAATAGAGGAAACCTCATTATTTTCAGTCACAGTCACCTAAGAATTCTTCATGGATGCTATTAAGGAACAATACTACCCTGTCGGAAGTTATGACGACTTGTATACCAAATGGACAACACTGCGGCAAGAAAGAGACCAAGCCATGCCAGATTTCACAAATATCTTCCATACCTTGCACACCAAGTTGGGTATCAAAGATTCAGAGTGACATTTGGTGCTCAAGTATCACGGTGCTCTACATAGATACATCTAGACCAAAATGGAATTTCTGGACATCTCATCCTTGGGCGCGGCCTACCGATATGTCGTCAAAATCGAGTAGAAGATCAAACAAAAGACATGACAATTTGGGCCTGGGAATCCCTCACAACAAAAGCCAGGAAAGGGCAGCCCCAACCCACCGAAAAAAATACAGAGAAAATATGGACAGTATCAGGACAACCAGTCCAAGCCGCAAGCAAAGAAGGACACTAGAAAGACAAAGAAAGATACCGGGAAGTGGTGCAACTTCCATAAGAGCCCTTGGCATAACACTGCTGACTGTCGCTCAAAGCAGTCATTGGTGACCGAAGTGAAAGCCTCTGAATTAGATGTAGATTATGAATCCGAGCCAGAACCAGAAAGGGGAAGATGAATCATTGACGTGGAACCCAGTGCCACCGTTGCTACCACCAAGCTCCAGCCTGGTGAACCAGACGAGGCAGAAGAAGGAGAGTGCCTCTTCCATTCATAGATGTGGGTAAAAGGCACCCCACTGCACTTCATTGTTGATAGTGGTAGCTAGAAGAACCTCATCTCAACAGAGGTCATCAAGCGGCTAGCCTTGCCAACAATGCTGCACCCACAACCGTACACCATTGGATGGCTTCGCAAAGGAAGCGATCTCCGCGTCAGCCAATAGTGTCGACTATCGTACAACATCAAGCCCTTCAAAGACGAGGTATTGTGTGATGTTGCTCCTCTCAAAGTTTGTGATGTTCTTTTGGGCCAAACTTATTTATGGAAAGTCATGTTGTATATGAGTCTAGGCCTCGTAGCGTTATTATTACTTTGAACATGATATTGTACAGGATACCTAAGGCAGTCCCATCTAGTGTTATTTCCTTGATCTATGCTAAGCAATGTAGGAAGGTCATCTCTCAAATGGGGAAGTTTGTATTCTTCATGATTCGCTCTCAGAATAAGCGAAAGATCATAGCCACATCTAGGGTCTCTGCAGATGACCTCTCCACACAACATAAGCAAGTAGATAAGGTCGTGGAAGAATACTCAGATATCTTCTCTTCACCTATAGGGGTACCTCTGCACTACCAGGTCAAGCACCCCATCGATCTGACCCTCGGTGCACTACTACCCAATGGGCCAGTATATCGTCGCTCTTTGTTAGAGAATGAGGAGATCAAGTGACAGATCCAAGAACTGCTCCACAAGGGGAACATCCTCCCCAGCTTGTCACCTTGCGGGAGCCCAATCATGTTGGTACAGAAGAAAGATGGAACCTGACGACTCTATATTGATTACCGGGCTCTGAATAAAATCACAGTCAGAAACCAGTACTCGATTCCCCAAATCGATGACCTCCTTGATCAACTCATGGGGGCCAAATACTTCAGTAAGATTGATTTGAAGTCTGGCTACCACCAGGTCCCAATAGAACAAACAGATGTATGAAATACCACCTACAAGTCAAAGGAAGGCCTTTTTGAATGGTTGGTCATGCCCTTTGGTCTAACAAATGCTCCAACGACTTTCATGAGGATGATGGACGATATCCTGTGACCATTCACCAATACTTTTGTATTGGTGTATCTGGATGACATTCTAATTTACAACAAGACTTGGGTCGAACACTTGCAGTATATTCAACAGGTTCTGCACACCCTGCGACAGAACAAGCTATACGCCAACTTGAAAAAATGCTCCTTCGGCATGGACAGGGTCCATTACCTGGGCTACATCATTGATCAGCATGGTGTACATGTGGATCTAGCCAAGATCCAAGTCATCCGTGACTGGCTATCCCCAACAACACTCACTGAGATTCGGAGCCTCTTGGGCCTTGCCAATTTCTATCGCAGGTTCGTGTTGGGTTTCTCCCATATTGCATGGGCCCTCAGCCAAATAAACATGGGTGGTGGTAAGGAAAAATTTACGTGGGGCTGGCCCCAACAACAAGCATTCAATGATTTGAAGCAACGCTTGTGCTCAGCCCTAGTACTTTCACTACCATACCTGCAACATCCTTTTGAGATCGAGACAGATGCTTCAGACTATGCTGTGGGCATCGTTCTCACTCAGCACGACCACCCTGTGGCCTATCATAGTGAGACACTGTCAGATATTGTCCGTAAGTACCCTACTTACGACAAAAAAATGTACTCCATTGTGTAAGCATGCCGCCAGTGGAGACATTACATTCTTGGGAAGGAGACAGTCATCCACACTGATCATAAGCCACTGCAGTTCATGCAGACACAAGGAAAATTGCAGAATGACTGCCATCAAAAGTGGTCCACATACTTGCAGCAATTCCACCTCAACATCAAGTATAAAATAGGAAGCACCAATCGCGTCGCTGATTGTCTCAGCAGACCGCCAATCGTGGCACTCACCACGGTGCTAGACTCTTGCGGCCATGAGACATCTAGATGGCTCCAACTCTATGAGACAGACCCTGACTTCACCACCACCTACCAAATGTTGGGTGCAAACGCAGTTGTCGATAATTTCCATCTTCAGGATGGGTTGTTGTGTTGTCTGGGCCATATTTATTTTCCATCAAGTGAGCGAGCGAAGATGATCTGGGAAGCCCACTACAATCCGGTGGCAAGACACTTCGACGTTGAAAAGATAGTGGCGATGCTACAGAAACATTTTTACTGGCCAAAACTTCGACAGGAGGTCAGCAAGTATATCAGGTCCTGCACTGCCTGTGTTATTGCCAAACCGACCACTAAGAAACAGAGCCTGTACACCCCTCTTCCTACTCCTGAAAGGCCATGGGAATCCATCTCAATGGACTACATGTCGGGCCTCCCGTCCAGCAAGCGGGGAAATGACTGTGTTTTTGTGGTTGATCGCTTTTCTAAGATGCGATTTTGGTTGCCTACAAGAAGAGCATTACAACAGAGGCCACTGCCAAGATCTTCTTTGAACGAGTCTGGGTACATTTTGGAATCCCACAAACCATTGTCTCAGATTGGGATAGTCGATTTCTCAACACATTCTGGTCGAGCCTCTGGTCACTGTTGGACACCAAGCTCACCAAATCTACGATCTTCCACCCCCAGACAGATGACCAAACCGAGGTTGTAAATCAAATGATTGTGCATATCCTTCACATGTATAGTTCAAATCACCCTAGCACATGGGACAAGAGCCTTCCCTTTGTCCAACATAGCTACAACCGAGCCCTGCATAGCTCAACCAGCCACAACCCCTTTCAAGTGGGGTTGGGATTCCAACCAATGGGACCCATAGATGTTGCGCTTCCCCTTGCGGTCACCTCGACCGACTTATCTCCTACTCCAACTGAAGCTAACAAAGCCACTCGGTTCATTAAGCAGATCCAGCACATCCACCAAGAGGTTTAGGATATCCTACAAGTCTAATGACAAGTACAAACAACACCATGATCAACATTGGGTGCGGCATAAGTTTCAGGTGGGCGACAAAGTTTGGTTGCACTTGCAGAAAGAATGCCTTACAGGACCCCATCAGAAGCTTCACCCACTCCGTTATGGGCCGTACACTATCAACAAGGCCATGGGGGATAATGCTTTTGAGCTCAACATTCCTCCTTTCCTTGTTCTGCACCCAGTGTTCAACGTGGATCTCCTTCGCCCTTATTTCCCACCATTATTGGACACCTCAGAAGTAGCAAAACAACTGACACCAACATAGCTCAACCCTAACTGCCTACAATAGGCATCCAATGATCATATTGTGGACAAATAAATCAATGACAATTGACAACAAAGGATCCAACTTTATCGAGTTGTCAAAGTAGGGCAACTCCTGCACCAAGGCAAGTGGCTCACTCGGGGCCAAATTCAACAGAAATTTCCTCATCTGATGGGGGACCTCAACGCAATGGAGACCATTTCTTCCTAAGGAGGGAGGATTAATCCAGATGGATATTGGTGGCCACCCACCTTTTCCAACTGGCACAAAATAGTTTTTTGGCAATTTTGGCAATTTACTATTTTTAGTAGTTTAAACTTCTGGGGCCATTTTGAGGGCCTAAATGAAGGTATTTCAGGATCGAGCTCCTCAATGATATCCAAATACATGATTGAACCCCCAAAATGAATCTCGTCGACGATACATTTCCAACAGGATATCACACACCTAAAACAGAGATCGTATGCAAAAGTTACGACCCCGAGAAGTTGATGTACTAACTTACCCAAACGAGGCCCACATGACTTTTGGCGCTTCATCTCCTAGGGTTAGGTTTTTGGATGTATAGGGTTTTTGGAATTCCTTCTTATTGTAAAAATGCCTTCAGAGCCTCATTTTAACCTTCTTATGGTGAATGCATGCTGTCATCACATCTCTTCTCAAAGATAAGTCGCCACCATTCCAGCAAGCTTGTTTCTGCTGCATTTTACAGTTTCAGCTTATTTCATTATTGAATAGAAAACCAGCTTTATTGTATCTCTGTTATTTTTTGTTAAGCACCTGTTAATAATCTGTATTCATTTCATTCTGCTCATAAAATACGGATCAATAGGTACCACCAAATAGGTATCTGTCGGATCTATCTTCCTCGAGTGATGATCAAGATATACTAAGAGAGGTTGAAAGTGAGACGTGTTGTACTAGATCTACCGGTTCTAGATCAACTAGGTTGGCAAAGGTAAGGAAAAGATTTTGTATACGCATGCAATTTTTTATTGCCAACGAAGGGTCGTGTAATTATGATGCTGAGAGCATAGGTGACATTGAGTTTCCCTTGAGGTATAAACATATAGTGCAATGATGGGAACCTAAGGAGATACCTGAAGTGGAGACAAATTTCTTCATCAGTGGGAGGATGTATCACATTGCTCCTTCGTCCTTACATGGATTGGGGTTATTTTCCATGGATGGCATAAAGGTCGGCTATGGCACTGTAACTGAATTGATGGAGTATGTTGGACCAGTATACAAATACAATCACTAGTTAATGTTGGTCCGATATACGCAAAGTATGCGGAGATACAGAGTTGCCACAAATTATATACAACTACTAGATAACTATGCCTTCTCTTTTCCTTATCTTTCCATTAGTTGTCAAAATCAACATTTGCTAACATTAAAAAGGTCCCATGTATTAACACACTTTTATCAAGTTGAATGAAGCCTTGTTCCTATTGGGAGTTTTTTTGGGTTAGATTAGATTTCCCATTATCAACTCTAGCCACTTCTTACCTGGTAGCACCCAATATTACCTAGTTCTCCCCTTGTCTTCTTCCTCTCCTAGTGTTCCATGCTCTCCTACATACTCTTCCTCTTTTCCTAGTCCTTCAAATGCTTGGGGAAAGTATTGCCTCTCCTCCTTATCTCTTCTTCCTTACACCCCTTTTTCTCCATTTTTATTTGGTCATAATATCGATGGGTCCCTTCTAGGTCATTATCTCAAGAAAGACCCTACTTGAGATAGCCTCTACCTAGTTAGGATCAACTAGCACTTCTTTGGTCACTTTTCCAAGATGTCCCCCTTAATGGTCACATTCCATAGCTTGAAACTATGGATCCCCTCCCAATAGTGACATCATATCTTCCTTTGATTCTCTCTCCTCCATTGGTACCATTGGTGTTTTTCACCTCTATGCTTGCATTGAACTTAGGTTGATGCATGTTGCCTCCTACGCTTGCATACAATACCCCATTGATGTATGACACCTCTCATTATTGCACTAAATCTAGGCTATCATGTGTTGTTTTTGTGATTTTGATGACTCTATATTACTAGTTTATGATGCCTATTATGCTCACACTCTCCAGATTATCGTATGTCACATGGGACTCATGCTATGTCCTTGACTAGTGTATGTCGCCTTAATGACTACAAAAATCCTAGAACAATGAATGTCATTTGTTACGCTCACTTTAAATCCAAGTTTCCATATGTCACATTTATTCTTGTGATAACCCTATATTAGAGTGTGTTTCTTCTTTTGCTCATGTTCACTCTTAGTCGGTTTATGTCAACTCACGCCTTTTTCCAATGTCATGCCGGTGTCATCAACTTCTTTCTCTTGCCTTTGTCAGAACTACCCTAACACCACAACCTCCCATATTTACCTTTTCATAAAAAAAAATCTCTTGCCTTTGTTAGACCTACCCTAACACCACAACCTCCCATCTTTACCTTTTCATGATATAGGGAAGAAGGTCATGCCTTAGGGGAAAAAGCAAGCTTTGAGTCATCTAAGAAATGATGTTAGTGCTCTCACAAGGTTTTGAGCATTAGTTATGGGTCTTAAGGCCTTGATATGTTTGAGGGGGGGACCTAAGGCTTAGTCGTAGTACAAATCTTCTAGGCATCCATGCCCAAACATGAAACCTCAAATTAGCACACCCAATCTCTCAAGGTTTTATGCAACTTCTAGGGCTCAAATTTCATGAATGATACCTCAAACCACCATAGATGACCTCTCGAGGGTAACTTTGGCATTCAAGTGGAAGTATGGGAATCAATAAGATATTTTGAGCACTGGGTATGGGTATTGGGTCCTTGGACAAGATCGAGAGAGGAAACCCCCTCCTTCCATCCCATTGTCTCCTTCATAGTCTTCCATATAGAAGACCACAACCCTTTCCTTTATAGTTTGTAAAAATTCATCAAAACCATTACACCCTATGCATACAATGGATTAAACAACAACTCGATCATATTGTAATATCTTTCATAGCCAACCCCTACATTATTGCCAACTCGAACCTTTCCTCCATTCCCCACCAGCCACTAAAGGCACTTTCCAAATATGTGAAATTCCAGGATCATGGATTTCCAAACTATCGATCCCCACTCAAACTCTTTGATGGGTCTCAAATCTAGTTCTCCACTGAGCGTCGGGGGATATGCATATATATGCAACTTTATGCAACTATATGCAACTCTATGCAACAATACAACTTATGCAACTTATGCAAATATATGCAACTATATTGCAACAATTTCGTATGCAACTATGAAACTATATGAAACTATGCAACATGCAACTTATGCAACTTATGCAACTTTATGCAACATGCAATGATAACTTGTGTTCTTATTTTAACGAGTGTAGGTACCACCAAATAGGTATCTGTCATATCTATCTTCCTCAAGTGATGATCAAGATATACTAAGAGAGGTTGAAAGTGAGACGTGTTGTACTAGATCTATCGGTTCTAGATCAACTAGGTTGGAAAAGGTAAGGAAAAGATTTCGTATACGCATGCAATTTTTTATTGCCAACGGAGGGTCTGTAATTATGATGCTGAGAGCATAGAAACGATGGGCACCTAAGGAGATACCTGAAGTGGACATGGATTTCTTCATCGGTGGGAGGACGTATCACATTGCTCCTTCATCCTTACATGGATTGGGGTTATTTTCCATGGATGGCATAAAGGTCGGCTATGGCACTGTAATTGAATTGATGGAGTATGTCAGACCATTATACAACTACACTCAATGGTTGATGTTGGTCCGATATACAAAAAGTATTCGGAGATACGGAGTTGCCGCAAATTATACACAACTAATAGATAACAATCAAAATAAAGGGGCAACTATGTATATTGATGGAAGGCCAAAAGCTACTGGAAAAATTATGGGCTTTATAAATAGTACACGACTAGTGGCAACAACTAAGAAACTGAATTTCATATTTGAGGGACGTGAAGGAAATCGTATATTTGTATGTGCAACAAAAACAATAGTTCCAAGTGAAGAGTTGTTGATCGATTACAACTTAAATCGAATAGATGGAGGGGGTGCGACTATGGGGGTAAATATTTTACATACCATTCAAATCAACCTTTGATCAATCATTGTTACAATTTATCGCTGCAATATTTCAATTTTTTACTGTATAAATTTTTTACAATTGCTTTCATAACTCTTGTTGATTAATTTATTGTGTCAACATCTATCCAGGGTGACCGTGAGATATCACGGGCTACATCTGTCCAGGGGTGACCATGGAAAGGCACCCACTGTGCCTCAATAGGTAACTGTTAAATACAGTAACAACTCATGACTACAATGTCAACTAAATTTCAGAAATTTCATTATTTTTTTTCTGATATTACTGCAATATTTCATTTTTTTAATGTTACAGGTGAATTTCATAACTTTTATTGATTGATTTATTGTGTCAACTTCTATCCAGGGTGACCGTGGAAAAAAATCACCTGCTACATTTGTCCAGGGTGACCGTGGAAAGGCACCCGCTGTGCCTCAATAGGTAAATGTTAAATACAGTAACAACTTATGACTACAACAACAAAATTTCTGAAATTTTGTTAATTTAATTTAAATTTTTTTATATTACTGCAATATTTCATGTTTTTAATGTTACAGGTGAATTTCCTAACTTTTATTGATTCATTTATTGTGTAAAATTCTGTCCAGGGTGACCATGGCAGAAAATAACCCGCTACATCTGTCCAGGGTGACCGTGGAAAGGCACTCGTTGTGCCTCAACAGGTAAATGTTAAATACAGTAACAACTTATGTCTACAACAACTAAATTTATGAAATTTCGTTATTTTTTTTCTGATATTACTCCAATATTTCATTTTTTAAATGTTACAGGTGAATTTCATAACTTTTGTTGATTGATTTATTGTGTCAACTTTTGTACAGGGTGACCGTGTCTAAAAATCACCCACTACATCTATCCATGGTGACCGTGGAAAGGCACCCACTGTGCCTCAACAGGTAAATGTTAAATACAGTAATAACTTATGACTACAATAACTAAATTTCTCAAATGTTAAAGTTCATCTCATTAATTTTATTCATCAATGTATTGTGGCATGGTCAACGTGGGAAGGCTCCCACTGAGGATATTGATGAGGATGAAATATTTTTTTCCACTGACCCAATGACAACTGTAATGAAGGCCTTGAAGAAGGATAACATAGAATATCTAGGTTTTCTTAGCAAAATATCCCTGACACAAGAGGACAGGGAAAGAATTGTAGAGCTACAAAATACAATAACTAATCTAGGGGTAAGTGGCATCTTCACATATTTTTATCAACTATGCCAATTTCATATCCGTTTTTTTGTTTTATATTTTCTATATGATCTGATAAAGTAAAGTTTTCCGTTTGTAGGAGTTTTTAAACCCTGTGCGCCAGGAACCTACCGCTCCTGAAACTGCTATAGGTAGTAGTGATGGTCCAATGCAAAAACAATGTCGACATATCAAAGTGCAAGTGAGGATTTTTGAGCCTCCTGAGGTTGCCCTCAAATCCATTGATGAGCGCAATGATTTTGATCGACATGACACACCAGAGCATGATGAGCCAGATCTTGGGACTCCACATGACTCCGGAGAGGAACGTACTGTAGATGGAGAGGAAACTATTCTGCATGGAGTAGAACGAATTAAAAGCATCGGATCACAAGATGTCACCTTTCTGGTGGATGACGCATCTGTTCCAATCAAGATTCAGAAGATTGCAGGTAATTGTTAATTAATTGATTCATTTTTTTCATGAAATTGAAATGGACATTTGTTGAGATTATTATAAATTAATGGATAACACGTTTCTGCTGGAAACGATTTTTTCTATAGAAACTTAAATGACAAAGCATTGGAGTTGTTTGGCCCCACCACTCATAGATGGTGGAATGGCCAAGATAGAAAAAGTAAAGATGATTTAATAGACCACATGGTAAACTTGTTTGGTAACACTTTCAACAAGAAGGTGGTTACAAAGTTAGCCGGCGAGAATTTAAAATATACCAGGGCCCAGTATAGGGAGAAATTACAATTAGACCTCAAGCATGAGCACCCTCCCATGGTTCTAGAGAAAGAGTGGAAGGTGCTAATAGAGGATGCAAAGGAGAACTTTTTAAAAAAGCAAGGAATACATCCACGAGCTGGTCAAACAAGGTACAACACATGTCATATTATCAGTGAAATATGATCATTTATGTTTTTCTTTCCTTTTTTAAGTAACAATTCCGATATCTAATGTTTTTCAAAAATTCCATATGTAGGCTACCAGACACCTCCAAAGCAACCAAGGCCAAAGTGGAAAAACACGGGTAGCATAAACTAGGCCAGGGTGGCTATGGAAAACTAAAAGCCCGAATAGTAAGATTTAAATGATTAACTGTGGTTAATATTTATTTAATAGTAGCGAACAAATATATGTTTTTGTTATTGGTATTTTTAATGGTGTTATGAATTGCAGTTAAATATGTTTGACACTACTGCGACTGAGGAGGACCTAAAGCTTGGTTACAAGCATGGTTTTAAAAGTGTGACTGAATATCGAAAAATCTTGGGCCAGACTCCTATCTCCCCAGCCACACAAGTAAATCAAACGAATAAGGAAACCGCAGTAGCATGCTTGTAAAGTCTATTCATATTTTATTATATCACCCTTAACTAAGTATTTATGTTTGTTTTCAAGAAACAATGCTACCGTAGTAGTGAATATAACGATATTCAACAGTCACCACGTCATACAAGGGTGCACATGTCCAGTGATAGTGTAGAGCAGAGTACCCATTTCGGTATGTATGCTTTAGAATTAGAAATATTTACTATGATTGTAGATATTTATTTCTTGACTTATTCTTATATATTATCTTCTCAAAATTTAAGAGCATGTAGCTCATGAGGGTGAACTGCGTGAGGATCAACCAAGTGGACAAGAAATTAACGCACCAACTGTCACAGCTACACAGACATGTAAAGAGCAATAATGTAATGTTAATCAAAATAATGAATTATTTATTTCAATTATATTTCAACATATCGATATGATCATTTTCCTTGTTGCAGTTTACGACCCTGAACAGATGCCTCGATGCCCTTCTCAGCGACATAACATAAGTATGGTACAAGAGCACACACAAACAATAGAAGGACAGGGCACACGAAATACAATTTCCTTGGATGATTATGATACCCCAATTGTCAATTTTATGAATGTAAAAACACATAAATCAAAGAAAAATTAGAGGTATAAATTCATGACTTGTATTTGGATGTTTATCGATGTTTATATGTTCATATGCTTCAATGTTCATATGTTCATATGTTTTGATGACTATCCTAGTTATGCATGAATGTCTATATGTTTTCTATATAAACAAAATCATTTGTTGGGTATGGGGAATTGAGAGCGATGTGAGGGGGGGGAGGGGCCATATGAGCTTCCACCTTCACAT